>BQNB010055312.1:3269-39164 GCA_026074375.1 Tanacetum coccineum
GCCAGTCAAGAAAAACCTCGCGCTAACCACACCGGGCCTCGCGCCATGGCTTTTCACGCCGACAGCTCCAGCTCACGTCATGACTTTTTTTTGAACATTTCAAATGTTATATAACGGGTGGGGGAGAAAAAAGAGTCGTTTGAGCTCCAGCCAACGCCAAGGACTTGAAAGTCATACAAATCGACATACGCGGGATGAATCCGATAGACACGAATATCATCAACGCGCAAAAAACACGAATTCGGGCTTTATATCAACCACAAACTAGTTTATTTTATGTCTTTTTATGTTTACGTTTTATTTTTAGTTTACGTACTTTGTTTTTTTAATTTTATGTAATGTTTTTTTTAATGTAATATGTTTTATTCTTAATGAAATCTATTTTAGTTAAACTAGACGAGTACCCGCGCATAGCG
The DNA here is from genome assembly GCA_026074375.1 of Tanacetum coccineum. Lineage (NCBI taxonomy): Eukaryota > Viridiplantae > Streptophyta > Magnoliopsida > Asterales > Asteraceae > Tanacetum > Tanacetum coccineum. The sequence continues at coordinate 3,686 of BQNB010055312.1, forward strand.
GCGAAAATTCCTAGCGGCAGATAATTAACAATATGCGATATTGTGGTAAGTGTTTCGTGTAATGTTCAAAATAGAACGTGAAAAGATCAAAATGAAATTGCAAATACTCGTAACATGCGATAAATTCTTAACATGTATCAAATAACATATAAAGACATTGAGTGAAACTGAAAGTGAAACATTACATCATTATGAGGTAAAATCTAACAATGCACGTTACTCGTCGCGTAAAACTTCTTGGTAACATCGGTGATAAACATATAATTTGTCATTTGCTATAATATGTCGTTAGTGAAGTTAATATCGACTTTTGACATATGACTTAATTCGTATTATAACTACATGGTAACCCGAAGGTCTTATACTCTTATTGATATAACTAAATAATGCGAGTAAATAAATAAGTAAACTATAGCGCCACAAGTGAATTGATTCACATAAGCCATAGGCACTTGTCTTGGTTTCTGATTTCTTAATAGAAATCAATCAAATCATTGCCGAAACTCCACATAGAATAATTGTAGTTAAGTCACAATTTTCCAAAATAAAATTTGAAAATTCATTAATTATAGAAAACACCAACAATCTATCAAGAAACAATAGAATTTCAAATGTATAAACAACCAGTTTAAAGGACCCGATAGCTAATAATATTCTCTATTGTTACTACAAGTAAACATGACATTATTATAGAATATCAAACATTAGAAAACAAAATGTTTACGAAATATCGATGCTATTATATGTCACTCATTCTTGTACAAGTACGTTGCTATTATGAAATATCAATGTTAGAAAACAAAATGTTCATGATCATATCACTGATCAAAGTCATGTAACCCTCCAAAGTCCAAGCAAAAACTTGGTTTATCTCCACCATCACTAATATGAAAAACTAAACCCTAAAAGAAACCCGTCAAAGACAAAACCAAAGCCTAAAAGTAACCCGTCAAGAACAAGAACAAACAAAAACGAAACCCTAACTAAAACTCTTCCCACCAGGAAGCTTAACAAGCAATCTCGAACTGACCTTCACATCGATGCCAAGAAGCTTGATACCCAACCAGTAATGCTTCAAGGTATCAACGAATTCAGTTTTCTAATGAACGAGTTTATTAGCCCAATCTTACATATATTAAACATAACTCTATAAAAGAATAAACGTTGGTTATGGTTCAGACTATAAATAATTTGTGAAGGAATATTTCACCTGCTCATAGAAGCCAGGGCTCGTGAAGCTGGACCGATCCAGAGTAGCATTTTCCAAGTCCTTTTCAAAATGGGATTAGCGGTCTTCTGAGAGCGCCATTAATCTGTTACACAATGGAACTAAACCAAAACGCATGGCCAAACAATATAGAGGCTGCAATAAGAGCATTCATCTATACTTCTATACTTCTATACTACTATATAAAGCATCTATAATGTGGGACCCATTAAAAATTAAGATAAGGAGGTGCAATCTTGACCATCCATCTCATTTTAAGAAACCACATCATAAAGTGACATGTGTCACCTTTTGATTAAAAATTCACCTCTATTTTCAAATTGAAATATCTTTTTATCAATTTAATTTTATTATGATCTAATTTCACCATATTTTTTAAAATTTTATGCTCTTTCATTCAACATCCATTTTGATATATTTTTATAATTTTTTGTTTTTTACATTTTTAGCGGGTTTATTTTATGTTGATTTGTATTTTTTACAACTTTAACCTTAATTAAATATGAACTTGATACGTTAAAACTATATATTTTCGGAGAGAGTGTTGTCTTTTTACATGCGAGAATGATGATGTTAATATGGTATTGCGGGAAAGCTACGGGAAACTCAAACGAACACATACAACGAACAAATACATTCAAAGTGTTGTGAAATGAAATTACTAAGCGGGTAAGAAATTGCGTAAAAAGTTGAGTTAGTAAAATATTTATTGCCGCCGCTGTGCGCGGGTAACCAACTAGTATAATGAAAATGCACTTTTGGATATAAATGTGTATTATAAAGTTTTTTTAAGGATATAGAAGTAATTACAATTTTTTGAAAGATATTGATGTAATTTATAGATTTTGCAAAGATGTCAATGTAAATCTCCCTATTAAATATAAAAAATATATAAAAAAATGTATCTTTATCTTCATCTTCGATCTAAAATTCTCACAATCTCCAACCTATACCGCCACCCACCATCGTCATCTTTATAATAAGCCACCATAATGTTCAAAACTCGTACACCACTTCCACCAACTTTAAAACCTACCAAGACATAATCAACATCAACACCCTCTACTCCACCATCTCTAACCCACCAACCACCACCACCGAAATGTCATAACCATCACTGGCAACGTCATAAGCACCATCGAAACCAAAAGTACAACCTCATAAACCCCCATAACCGCCGTCGGTAAGATGTATTTATAGATCTTTTACTTTTAGATAATTAAGTTGGTTTGAAATTGGTAGTGTGGCGGGGGGTTTTAAAGTTGGTTGTATGGTGTGTTTTAAACATTAATGTGACGGTGGTTTTGATAAGAGCAATGTTACATCCACAAAAGATATACAAAAGAAAATCCACACATACACTTGTCGTGTAAATATAAGTGATGAGAATGATAAAAGAGAAAAATCATACGACATGATTGGTCCAACTCACATGCCATGTCATTGTGTGAATAATTTTTTGTAAATTTTTTATAAATGTATCATTTCTCTTCTGATAAATACTTTGGTAGTGTTGTAACGGACCAAATTACGTACATGTGACATGCACATTAGGGTAAAGCAAGATGTAAGTAACTACCCTCATGTGCCATGCACATGAGGAGATTTAACGGACCAAATTAGCGAAAGTTAAGATGAAGGACCAAGTGGTGTTATTTTTTGCAAAGTTGAGAACAAAAAGTGCAACTTAAAGCTATTAGAGACCGTAAATGCAGTTATGAACAAACCAAAAAAAAGGGTCCATGTAATCCACGTGGTGTTTGAATATAACTTAATCGACTTAATCTGAAAAAACTTAATTTATTAAGTTATGTGAGAAGTTGTTTGTTTTTAACTTAATCAAAAGAAATGACTTAAAATAAAAAGTGATAAAACTGAGGGTTTCCACGTTAAGTCATCTGTTAATTAACACGACTTAGGGTCTGTTTGTTTAATTTTTTTATTAAGTTCTGCAAAATTAAAGTGTCTGTCTAGATATATGTTGTCTGTTTGTTTATAAATATATGACTGTTTGTTTTATGTGCTGAATAAAGTGTCTGAATTGAAGAAAATTACTTTTATACCCTGAAAAACAGTTATGTGGAATTATATGTGAAAAAGTAGGAGGATAAATTTGTAAACTTATTATTTAAGTTATGGACTTAATATGGAGACCCTTCCCTTCATGGCTTTTCCTAGAAAGTCATTTGTTAACTTTAAGCACAAAACAAACAAGCCTTTAATGACTTAATTAATTTACCAAATTTTCAACTAATACTCATTAAGTCTTTATCAAACACTACCTTAATAAAAAGTGATAAAACTGAGGGTCTCCACGTTAAGTCTATTAAGAACTTAAGAACATATATACTTATACATACTCAAACATTTGAAAAACGTAATACAAATGCTTTTGTACACATATACTAACATACAAACATCTATAAAAAGATATACTATACGAACATGTTTATAGAAACTTTCGTAAATAAATCCTTAGGAAACCAATATATTTCCTACGGATTTCCATTGCCATTTTAAGCCTAGGAAATCGCTAGGGGGAAACCACAAGAAAATATTTTGTTTTTCTAGGGATTTCCTGTTCATTTTAATATTTCATCCATAAGTAATTTCAAGGAAATTGCTAGGAAATTTCGAAGGATTTGTGTCTTGTGAGGAAAATTTTTCTTTCACTATTGCCAGAAAATTATTAAAGTTTTGTCACTAATAATTGTGGTCACAATCTGTGTGAAAATCGTAGAAATTCCGTAGGTTATTTTCTAGGAAAAACGTCCTTGGGAAAAAGTCATGGGGTTGCCCTGTTTTCTTGTATTGTGTGTGTTTGGTACACCGGAATCGGAATAAAGGAATGTTTTCATTCCGAAAAAAAATGTTTGTTTGATAACTGTGTTTTTTTTGAACGGCGAGTTAGTACAGTTACTAAGTTAATTATTCGATTTCACAGTACTTACCCAAAAGGTAGTCCCTGCCAGCCTTGAATAATAACTGTGTTTGGTAACTGTGTATTCCGTGAATGAATATCATATCCAAATATTGTGGCATACTCCAAACCCACCTAAAAAGTAGCTTTAAAAATCATTCAAACCAAACATGTGTAATGGATTTGATACCTCAATTCATAACAAATTTCATTCTATCATATTATCAAATCTATACCGATAGTGATTTCGAATCAAATGAATGAACCAAATCTATGTTTCAAAGACAGTGCTGGCGCCAATTTTTCTTTTTTATATTTCGAACAATTCCCTCATTCAATGATGTCTTAGTCAAAGGTCCTAGTTACAACTATTTCACAAACAATATTTTGATTCCAAACCAAGAAAGGTTGCCTAATTTTAAAAAGGCAAAAATGAAACTTTTTAGCTAGCCTTTAATTTCATCTTTTGTAGTGTGTATTCTTTTCATACCGAATTTACATCTTTATTTGTAAGGAAGCTATCAACGTTTTTTAGATTGTCCCACTATGTAATATTCTATAGAGTTGAGTTCAATATAAACCCAAAATTTAGCATAGACCCAATGAATGAAATCTAGCCACTTATTTTTTTTATTAAAATAATAAAAACTCAATTTTCACATCTTTTTTAAAAATAAAATATCTTGCAAACGGTAATCGTCAAATGATAAAAAATACATCATCGTGACGAATATTTTTTTATCTTTCAGTAGACAACCACTTCGATATACTTTCGAATAACTTTTTTTTGATTTTTTTTTCAGTCACGTCTGAAAAAATCACATGTGATTTATATCACAATTCACATGTGATTGTGATACAAATCACATGTGATTTTTTTCAGACGTAACTAAAAAAATCGAAAACAATTTCGTCGAAAGTATATAGAAGTACCACTCTATAGAAAGATGATTTAATTTTCGTCGCGATGGTATGTTTTGTTTTGCGTAACGATTAACGGTTTGTGAGATATTTAATTTTTAAAAAAGAAGTAGAAAATAGGTTTTTATTATTTTGATGAAAATATAAGTGGTTATGATTAATTCATTGGGTCTATGTTGAACTTTTGTCATATCTATATATATTTTGTGTAGCATGATATATGACTCACTTATTCGATATCGTTCGTTGTGATTTATAAGATAATTCTTACAACCTTACAAGTTAACAACAAGAAAAATATAAATGAAAATATTAGGTGAGAAAAGATTGGATAATAGGAAAACCTTTTCCAGCTATCTACTTATCGGATAATATGCATGAAGCATGCATGATGGATTGCATCCTCAAGCAGGGGGGTTTTCCAGCTAGATTACCTCAATCATTCTCTAGCCTTTATTTCCCACTTTACTACCTACTATTCCTTATACTACAAGAATTTATAGTTAACTTAGATATACATAAAAATATGTAAATGCATGATTATTAAGTATGTTGGGATATCTGCATATATCAAATAGTGTATGTCCGGGAAATTACGTGAGCCTAAAAGAACGTACGCGTTAATACGTAAAACAATAATGTTATTATTATGTGTAATATATTAATTAGTTATAAGTAAACGAGCGTTAAATAATATGTTACTCAACGAAATATTACTAACGGTTGTTAATTGTTAATACGAGGACCTAATAGTAAAACGTTGGAAGTCGAGTTCGGGATTTGCGTTTTTTGCCCCTTAGCCGATCGGTGCAAGACTCCAATTAGGAATGAGTTGCATAACTTGCAAGCCAAGTAATTGTGGCTATATAAGGAGGCTTAGAGATTAATTAGTTGCTAATGCTTGAAAAATTAATCCTTAAATTTTCCCTCTCATCTCTCCTTGTGATCGCTGAATTCTAGAAGCCAAAAGGGTTTTGTGTTTGGTTCGTGCGATCGACGAAACACCAAGAAGGTGTTTGTGTGTTGCTTGTTCAAGAATTGAAAAAATCGTTTGCTTAATCACTACTAGTAATAGCATGCGTTATTGTTTGCTAAGAACGTATTGTGTGTGTTACTCGTAGAAGATTCATAATTTTGAATCTTGGTGGTGTTCGTGTGTTTGTAAGTTTTACACACGCGCGTGTATTCAAGAATTTGTTCGTTTGCTTTTAATTGCTAAAAGACACACAATTCTTGATCCAATGTTAATTACGTTATACTATATCAGTTTGTTTGTCTTTCGTTGCGTACTCGTGATAATTAATGTGTTACAGTAATAGTTTATAAAATCAAACAGTGGCATCATGAGCCATCGTATAGTATTTGTCATTACATAGATCGTAAAATTCAGCATATAAATCGGTTTCTTGGTTTTAATTTTAAGCCCTTTGGGGGTTTTCTTGATAAAGATTCGATCTTTATAGTTGTTAAAATTAATTAGACCAAACCCTAGGTTGTATGAAATTTTACATGTTAAATTCGATGTATTCTTGTAATAAATTATCATTTTAACTTTGAATTAATTGTTAACTGATTATCCGTGATAATTACATGCATGGTTTTCATGGATAATGTGACTGAATATATGATATATGCTTTCTTGAATTAATCGTTAATTGTTTTACATGCAAATCGGTGATTAAAAGTATATTAGACATAAATAAGGGGGGTGTTTGGAATTGCTTATTGAAAATGGATTATGCATTTTGAAAACGAATAATCAAATAATCAGCTATTACAAAACGTGATTATAAAATTTAGTTTTTGGGGTTGCTTATTAAAAAGAAAACACTATATTCGTAAAATTATAAAAAAACACTATATAAAAGTTGGTGCAAATATAGAAAAGGGTATTAAACGAGCTGGTAAACCCGCGCTTCACGACGGGACATTGGTTAGTTGTTGATATTGTCGCAGTTCTAATGGCCGAGATACAGTCACACAATTTGTCACCATGGCTGATATACAGTACTATAGCTGGGATGTTATCACAGTATCCAAAAATAAAAAACAACCCACATCATGGCTAAAATCTTTACTATTTTCAGATTTTTGGTTAGCAGTCTTCATAATCTGGTGTGTGCAGTCCCTACACTACTGCAATCTCTTCCTTGCATCTTATCATCGATTGTGTACAAAGAGGAAGTCTACTTGTACGATTTATAAATATACGATAATATAGTTGCTCCTATATTTAAATAATGGAATGTGATATTCCAACTTGAAATTCAAATATATTTTTTGAGAATCTGAGGTATAAATCAGACAGTTATTGCTACATATAGTTACTGCTACATATAGTTACATAATCAATGTACTCGAAATCCCAACTTTCAAGGTCAGGAGTGAGTTCGAAGTTGCCGAAAGAGTACCTAGCGGCGATGACTACGTTGCATAACCCTTTTTTGTTACAAAAGAGATGGTGTACTTTTTCCCATCAACGGATTGATACATATTTAGAGTACTTACTTGCATGGTCGTTTAAAAGAGTAGATAGCAGCGATGGCTGCGTTACATATTGCTTTTTGTTTTGTTAGAAAAGAGATGGTGTACCCATTGATTTGCCTTTTTTTCTTGTGCTCGCTTTCAGTAATTGGGTTTGGAAAAGGGCTCTCTCGGATAACTTTCAGTGTAGTTCACTTCCTTTGTTTAATTTTTCAAGGTCTTGATCTTTAGTGAGTTGTGGTGATGATGGTGTTGTTGTGCCTACGTCAAAGAAAAATATGTCATGTATTTACAGATTCTCTTAGTTAAAAACCAAAAATCATGATGCCTAGTCGATATAAAATGGGTGAAATCAATGTATTTGAAAGAAACCTTAATATATAATAACTTTGTAAGGGACAAAGTCACATACCTACGGTGAATCTCTTCAAATTAAAGGCAACTTATAATGCCTGAATGTACTCATCCTTCTCAGTATCAAACGCCACATCATCACTTCCCATTGTCGGCTTTTCAATACCTTTGGTTTTTATACTCTGATTCTTTTGGCCCACTGAGATCACTTAAAGTCTGAAGTTGCATTGTACCTTAATAAAATTAAAACTTTAGTTATTGGTATAGCTTTTAAGGAACAATATGCTAGAATGCATATTAAATAAACAAAGTTACTTAGAACGTACCTTCTCTTTTTGGGCAGCTTCTTTCCGAGCTCGGAGCTCAAACCTAATTTGGGCCTTTTAAGCATTTGTTTCTCCACGTTCACATTCGGCCTTAAGTTTGTCCAACACCCATGTGTACTTGAAGGATCTTTTGTTCATCTCAGCGGCCTCCTTCTCAAAACGTTCAATGTCACGCTTGTCAATACCTCCCAACTTGTAGATCAAGTGACCAGTGGTTGTAGACTTGTCGGAGTCGACATGTCCAATGACGACAATACTGATATGGATCTTTTCCTTACCCATCTGAAATAACAAAACAAACAGTTAACATCGGTCATAAAAACTTCTTAGATACACAATATGTACATATACAGACCGAAAAAAACAAAATAGCTAAAATCATACAAATACAGTAATAACAAACAATTGTACAGTTAAATGGTTCATTTATAAGTAGCAATAATATATATACATATCATAGCAAACTACATTTTTACTTACTAAAAAGCTAATATGTTTAAAATGTCATGTTAAATTCAATCAGTTGAAAGAAATATAAATATAGCAAATTCATTCTAAATACAGCAAACAAATCTCCTTTGGAGTCAACAAATAATTACCCAAATTAGACCCCTACCGCTTGAACACATCCCCTAAACACGTCTCCTGAACACACTCCTTGAAGACACCCACTGAACGAACATCCCCTGAACCCAGTCACTGAAGTTGCCCCCTGAATACACCCACCCCCTAAAAACACACCCTGACCAAACCCACTGAAAAGTTTAAGCCCAACAATGTCTGTTTTAGACTCTAATTTTCATCACCAATTGACTTTTTAAATAATATCAAACATGTTTATAAAACCATGTATTTAGTTACATGATCGTGCCTTTCTGGTATTGCAAACCATGAACTGTCGGTTGAGAATTACCAACTGCCGGTTATGCGCGTTTGTATAAAAAGTTCAAGTGTTTGATGCATAACTTACTTGATGAAGCTTCTCTCATACCTCTATGTTGTTGGAACTGCATCTCCTGATATGTTACATTTTTCTGCTAAAAACATCTTATGCTGGAAGTCTACACTGCATATCCCATTGCAACATATTTGGTTGCGGTTTCGTAACACATATCACTAAGCATGCAACATGCTACCATTCACCTGTTAAAGACAAATAACATAAAATATTATAAAGTTACGATGGTACAGATCATAGTTGGACTTAAGGGAGTTTTGGAAGCGCGATTGCAAAGCGAGTTGCTTATTAAGAGAATATGTCAAATGTGTGGAAACGGCAAAAGGCACCAAAGCGTATTTAGTTCAAAGTCTGGGTAAAATTTAGATTATTATTGAAATGATATAGTTTTTGTAATCATATCTGTGTATTTTATAAAATTATAAAAAATAGACAAATAGTTTCTGGGATGATGGAAAATGGAGAAGTGACCTTAACCTGTTTCGACCTTTCCCAAAATAAGGAGCATGAAAACCTATAATAACTGACAATAGCGAATTAATCTGATTTTTCCATTCACCCACCTGGCCACCTCTTTTCTATTTGAAACTTTCAGCTCACAAAACCCTTCTGCACAACTCCTTCTTTTGTTTTCTTCGCCATTGTCGCAATCACGACATCCTTAACACTAACTAATACCGAGAAGGTCTGCATTCATCAATATTACATGAATTAACTATAAAACCCAAACCCCATCAAATTCCAAACTAATTAAACCTCAATTTCAATACTTAGATTTCAAACCAAAATAAAAAAAAAAATTAAAACTAAAATTGGTTGCACATCTTACATGCCATTTGAAGCTGCACAATTGTGATATGTTGATTCTCTTCTCCATAATCCATCCTTTCAACACAAGCTTGTAAAATGACAGTAAAGATTGAGATTTAAGCCAAATAGTTTTTATCCAACAAGGGAATCGCAGGATTAATCAAAAGTAAACAACCGAAATCAAAAGAATGACCGGGGTTAGCCAGTCGTGAGGAGGCGGGATATCGGGTGGTGCTGGGGAGTATGGGCAGGGTGCGGAAGTGGCTGGGTTGGGCTAGGGAGAGGGGACGGGGGGGGGGGGGGGGGGGGGGGGGGGGGGGGGGGGGGGGGGCACATCTTACATGCCATTTGAAGCTCAAATTGTGATATGTTATTCTTCTTCTCCATATCCATCCTGTCACACAGCTTGTAAAATGCAGAAGAAGTTGAGATTTAAGCCAAATAGTTTATCCTACAAATCCAATTAATCAAAAGTAAACCTAATCAAAAGAACCTTATCTGCGTATGTTCGTTCATATCAAGGCTTGCTAGAAGACATTAAGATTATTTGGTCGGCACTTGAGTGTGTGTGCGTGTTTTAATGTGTCATATTTGATTGTCATCAAAGAAATAAGTTTTGATGGTTTCTGAGTTTGAATCCAGGTTTGTTAAAGTGGTTTGGATGAGTCATATGTATTTTACATAATCAGAAAACACGTGTCTCATGATTTGTATTGAGAAGGAAAGAGGAAAGAAAAAGGGAGACAATGGGTCGGTCACTCAGTCATGGAGTCCAGGCGAGCAGGGGTACCGGGTTGGGTCATCATTAAATGCAACGGGTATGAACCGAGTTACGTGGATCGGGCCGGGTAGGATAAGCATTAAATGCAACCCGAAGATCCTTACGTTTGTAAGGTTTTATAATATGGTAATGCATTAGCAATTAATAACTTGAGGGTGATTAGGTAATTTGATGGAAAAATAAAAATGCGTTTCCTTGCAACATGTGATGAGCTGCTGTTGCAAAATGGCGTTTTGAAGCCGCAATAACGAAAAAAAGTGATTATCAATTATGTTTTGCTAAATGCTATTAAATGATTACTTAAGTTTTCCAAACGTGATAAGCAGAAAAGCACTTTTATAACGCAATCCTAAACACCCAGTAAGTAGCTTTTTTTAGTTGCCGATTGTATGACACCCGGTCACTAAAAAATTCGTAATTTATTCATATTAAGTCAAAAAAATCTGAAATTGTTATGGTAGATCCACGACTCAGTAGGCTACAAATTTGTAGTTTACTGCTAAGGTTGGGGAAGACTCCTTCATTGTCTGGTCGGGGCCTGAAGTCGGCTTAAATAAATAATCAACTTTATGTGCTATGTGGTATATATTTATACTAGACGAGTACCCGTGCATAACAACAAGATTTTATAGCGGCAGATAGTTGTGGTAATAAAAAAAGTTTATGGGTTATAAACGAAAAATAATAAAATTTTGAGTATTTTAGATTAAACATAATGTTTTCCCGGCTCGACACGACCAGTATAACTGGTTGAACCGTTCCCGGTCGAAAAATAGCTCAAATTAAACCGGTTTTTATATTTTTAAAACCCGGTTTGACCCGGTGGTCGAACCGGTAACCCGATGACCCTGTAACTCGACCGGGTCGAATAAAGACCCGACGGGTCAAATTAGACTGGTTTTTATATTTTTGAAACCCGGTTTGACCCGGTGGAAGACCGGGTTGACCCGGTGGTCCAACCAGTTGATCCGGTAACCCGATGACTCGACCGGGTCAGATAAATACCCGATTCCAAAAAACATTGATTAGTTTCTAAATATAAAATTAAGTTTTTACTTTTTCACTTTCAAGATTTGTTGCTTTTTCCTTTATATATTAGTATAGATAATGCTTACACAATCGATTATATCGATATATGTGGCCTGATTCATTGGAAGAAGGAGCCCAATGTAAGTAAGTATATATAATTTTAATTACTCGATAATTATAATCATCGTTTTATGATTTGCATGTGTTAATTATTAACTGATTAAATAATTGTTATGTGTATTCGTTGTTTTTTTTTTATATAAGTTGTGACTTGTGTAAAAACAAAAGGGTTTTTTTTTGGAAAAAAATATATAAACATGACTAATAAGATATGAAACTGGATTTATTATAGACTAATAATTGTGAAGTCTTATGTGTCACTCGGGTGTGGTTATCTATAATGTTGGGGCTCATACCTCAAAGTTCCACAACGAGACTTACAATTCAATATGTTGATAATGTGTTTTCAAAAGTAAAAATCAATGAGTTTACTAATGACGAAATTTGCTTAAAATCAATTACTTTCTTGACTTGTACAAGGGTTCGAGGTATCTCATGGTAAGGCTTAAGGTGTTGCCCTACCTTACTACGTGTAATACCTCGTAAATTCAGGAAAATAATTTATTCATATTTTATTTCTATTTTTACCATTGTGTAAAAATTTCATTTTTACTATTTACCCGATTTAGTAATTTCTGCGTTTCTAGTAAGTTTGAGCCATCTTTAGGCTTAGTGCTCGTCTACGTGTTCTATGTAGTTCAATAATTCCATAATATACCCTGAGGAATTTAAAATTTTCATTTTAGCATTTTTAGTTTTTATTTCACGTCTTCGTCAAACTTTGCTAAAACTTTACCATTTACCTAAACCTTACTTTTTAGATTAAACCTTCACTTTATTTACACAATATTATACACAACAAATAAAACAAAAAAAAATATATATATTAACTACCCTTAAACCCCCTCCCCCCCCACCCGGTTACACAATAAACACACACATTCTCCATATTTTTTTATTTTCCATAAAATTAATCATTTCACTCAACTCAAGCATGCAAATCTCATAAAAACACACAAAAACCATCATACTTCTTCTCCTCTCCCTTGGGTTGTTGCTGCCGTGTACCAGCATCACCACCACCATCATTACAATGTTTTAGTTTTTTCTCCTAAACCATTAATTCATTACCTTAACATTACAATGAGAAACGCGGTTAAAGTTTTCCATAAGGATATAGTTCTTGGAAGTGGCAGTGGTGTAGGTGGGAGTGGAATGTTAGACGAAGAAGATATAATGAAATTGTTAGAAGAAGAAGATATGGCTAAATTGAAGTTGCAGGTTTGTGGGAATGTTACTGATCAAGAGTATCAATACAAGTTAGACGAATAAGCATTAAATCTCGCATTAAAAGAAAAAGCGAGAGCTAAACAGGAGTGATTGTAGAAATGTAGGTAAGAACAAGAGTTGGATGAGGAACATGAGAGACAACTATTTGGACTATATGTGTAACTTATCTACCAAGTAGCTATTATCGTATTAGTTTAAGTTATATCAGTTTAAGTTGTATCACTTTATGTGCTATTATAATATAATTTATTTATATTTCTTTATATTTGAATGGAAATGCAGTATGCAAATCATATCCAAACACTCCTTTATCCAATGTAGTCAACTTATGCCACGAGCATTTGTAGTTTAACTTTAGAAAGTCAAACAAGCACCTGAAACCATCATGTCCTTCATCAAAAGAGTTGAAAATCAAAATGACATCAAAGTTAAACAACTCAAAACTGACAATGGTACTGAATTCAAAAATAGCACACTTGTTAACATCTGTGATGAAAAAGGGATTTCTTAAAACTTCTCTTCCCCTTACACACCTGAACAAAATGGTGTTGCTGAGAGGAAAAATAGAACCCTCATAGAAGCTGCAAGAATAATGCTTTCAGGATCTGTCTTTTCTAAACAATATTGGACTGAAGCTGTAGCCACTGCATGCTACACTCAAAACATATCCACCATTGTGAAAAGACATCTCAAAACTCCTTATGAAATTTTTCATAAGAGAATCCCAAACATTAGTTTTCTTCATGTCCAGTTTACATCCACAATCATAAAGATCATTTAGGAAAATTTGATGAAAAAGTTAATGATGGTTATCTTCTTGGATACTCACTTGTCTTCAAGGCCTTTAGAGTCTTCAACACTAGAAGACAACAAACTGAAGAAACCTATCACATCACATTTAATGAAAGCCCTAAGGCTATCAAATTCTCAAAACCTTCAGTTGGCAACATCAACCTTGCTGAATCAGAAAGATATCCACATGATGAATATCTTCATCCTTATGAACCTTCTCAAAGGTATCAAACAAACAACAATGATGTGTCCTTCATAGAACCCTATGAATGTCCTGAACCAGTGGTTCTTGAAACTGAAGTTTCATCTAACCAAAATGGTCAAATAGATCAAAATGATCAATCTGTTCAAAATGATGAAATCTTAAATGATGATCATTCTGAACATTCCAATCACACCAATGATGAACAAATCATTGATATCTCCCAAACACTAAAGATATTTAGATCTCTGAACACTTATGTAGAGGATACTTCAGCACAAAATACCATAATCCCAAGTCCACCCTTATCTGTTCCATCAATAGTCACTCCAGCTCCTCAAGACAGATGGTCTCAAGACAAGCACATTGAGCTTGTAAATATCATTGGTAATACAGGAGCAAGAATGCTCACAAGAGCTATGGCCAAACAACTTAGTGCTGATTCAGCTCATGAATGTCTTTTTGTATATTTTCTCTCTGAAGAAGAACCTAAAAAGGTCTCTGAAGCACTAAAGCATCCTGGATGGGTTGATGCTATACATGATGAACTAAACCAATTTGCCAGAAACAAAGTCAGGACATTAGTTCCTGCACCCTATAGCAAAACCATAATTGGCTCAAGATGGGTTTTCAGGAACAAAAGGGATGATACTGGAATAGTCATAAAAAATAAGACAAGACTAGTAGCTCAATGCTACAATCAGCAAGAAGGCATAGATTATGATGAGACTTTTGCTCCAGTTTTAAGACTTGAAGCTATCAGAATCTTTCTTGCCTTTTCCACTTATATGAAATTCATATTTTATAAAATGGATATCAAAAGTGCATTTCTCAATAGTAAACTAAAAGAAGAAGTTTATATCAAACAACCTCTAGGTTTTGAGAGCAATGAGTTCCCTAACCATGTTTACAAACTAGACAAATCCCTTTATGAAATTAAACAAGCTCTACGAGCATGCTATGAAACTCTCTCAACCTTTCTCACTAAACACAAGTTTTTAAGAGGAAAGATAGACAACACTATGTTTGTCTACAAAACTCAAATTGATGTGATTCTGATTCAACTCTATGTTGATGATATCATCTTTGGGTCCACAAGCACAAAATTGTGCAAACAGTTTGCTAAACTGATGGCTCAAAGATATGAAATGAGCATGATGGGTTTCCTCACCTACTTCCTCAAATTTTAGATTAAACAATCTAAAAGAGGCATTTCAATATACCAAGAAAAATATGTCAAGGATCTGCTGAAAAAGTATGACATAAATGGTTCATCAGTGAAGACTCCAATGGTACCCCCTAATAACTTAGGACCTGATCTCAACGGCAAAGCTGTAAATGAGACTCAATATAGAGGTATGATTGGATCACTAATGTATCTAACTGCTAGCAGACCTGACATTTAATTCTCAACTTATCTCTGTGCAAGATATCAAGCAAATCCTAAAGAATCCCACCTTATTGTTGTTAAGAGAATTTTTAGGTACCTAAAGGGTACTCCCAGTCTTGGTCTGTGGTATCTAAAATGTTTAGGTTTTAACCTAAAAGGATACTCATACTTTGACTATGCTGGATGCAACATGGATAGGAAAAGCACCTTAGGTGCTTGTCAGTTGCTAGAAGGCAAACTTGTGTGCTGGAGTGCTAAAAAGCAGCAATCTGTAGCTATATCCTCAGCTGAAGCTGAATATGTAGCTGCTGCTGGTTGTTGTGCCAACATACTATGGATAAAAAGTCAACTCACTAACTATGACATCATATATGAGAAGGTACCCATCTTTTGTGATAACACTAGTGCTATTGCAATCTTGAACAATCCAGTCTTGCACTCAAGAACAAAGCACATTAATATCTGTAGGATCGTTTATTTCATAACACGGTGATGATTCTTGTGATTGGGCTAGTTTCTAGAGAGAGAAACACATGAGAGGGATTTTCTAGAGAGAGAAAATATGTTTAATAAGAAAAGTGAAAATGACTAGCTTGCCTCTTCCAAAGTTGGAAGAGGCTTATATAGTACTTACAATATACCGGGTATTAGTACCCGACTTAAACCGAAAATCGTACTATTAACTATTAAACTACGAGCTATAATAAACAGCAAAATACACGGGGTGACCGAGTCTTTTTCTAATATCTAACAAGTAAAGTAACTAAGCAATCACACATGTCTCATTCATGGATTTGCATGAGCATGTATGATTTTGTCGCCTTCGCTGAAGCAATAATATCGGCCACATTCAGAACTAAACAAAACTGCCTTATTCTCTTCAGTACAGTTTGCAAAACTTTTTGATCTAACTCTTTAACTTTCTCGAGTGAAGTAACTAAGCAATTACATATGTCTCATTCATGGATTTGCATGAGCACTTGTGGTTTTGTCGCCTTCGCTGGAGCACTAGTGTAGACGAAGATTACAACAATCAGTTCAGCATAACATAACATCAAACCTGAACCAAGTTCAGTCTTTAAACATCAATCACAAGGTCAAGTTTTCAAAAACAAAAATGATTTTTAGAATTAATAATTTTATTAAGCAATTTCTTACGAAGGAAGTTAACTAATTTAAAAGTGTATTAAAAGATGAATTTCAAACGTTCGAATGACCTCACCTTTTCTCTCACCTACTTTAACAGTGCATAGACGGCTGTATACTATTCTAGGTGTCAAAAGCATGTTGTGATAACTTTCATTAAATACAAAGTTTAACATACATGTTAAAAACAAACCCTAAAACTTCTCATAAATACATAACTTCCAACTGGCAGTTATCAATTCCTCAAGAGTAAAAGTGAAAAGCAACAAATCATATAAACCCATTCCACCATTCACAACTTACATGTCACAAACAAACAAATCATTTCACCAAGAACACACACAAAACCCCAAAACATATCAAATCATCAAAACCCTAATCACATCAAATGGCAAACCAAGAGCAAAATCCTCCACAACAAAAACAACCATTTGTTGCTGCAAAACAAATTAGCTTCAATCTTGAATACATCCTCCTCAACACAAACAATAAGCTTGCTCTTCTATACCCAAAACATACTAACAAAGAAACTTTCAAATGTGTTTCTGATTTTATTTCCAAGTGTTACCTTAGAGAACCATTTACTCGATCCCAAAACATGTATAAGGAATACCTAGCTGAGTTTTGGTACTCAACTAAAGCTCTTAAAAACTCTAAGGTTTCCTTCTTAATCCCCACTGGTGGTATTTATGGAGAAGTAGAGGTAAACACCTTTAGAAATGCCATTGGTGCACATTACCTTCCTCACTCTAGTGAATATGTTGCACCATAGTATATTGACATAGTTAGGCCATGGTTTGAAACAATTGGGTATGGGGAAATAGTTCCTGCCAAAGGGACTCTTAAAAAGTGTCTTCTTCCTCATAGATGGAGGTTATTAATGGCATAGATTATCCAGTGTTTAGGAGGTAAAATCGGAGGTTTTGATTAAATTACCAACAAAGATGCCATTATACTATATCGTCTAGCAAATGGGATCAACATTGACTATGCCAGTATCTTTTAGGAAGACATCATCATCCAACTCAACAAGAAACGTAGGGAAAAAATTGTTCCTTAAACTAGATTTTTATCTCTATTGATGATGCACAAGATGAAGGAAGGCTATGGAGATAGGAAGTAAACACAGCTAACCCACTCATCTACAGTGTCAACATTAGGAACGAAGCCCCAAACCAACACTGAAAGAACCTCCCTTCACAGACTCACAGTTGGTTAATCCTACGCTGCAGCAAGCCCAAGGTATTTAAAGCTCCTAAACACTCTTCCAATGCTGAGAGGGTTCCCCAAGGCACAAAGCCTAGAGCTAAACCTGGACACAAGATGCATTCAACTTCTTCAAAAGAATCCTATGTGTCCAGCAGTGAGGTAACCAAAGGTGGGTCTTCCAAAGCACCCACTGGCTCTAAAACTGGCCATTTAAAAAGAAAGAAAGAGTCTAGCTCGGCCATTGACTCCATCCCAAGCCAGACTTCAGCTTCTACACCAGTGGTTGCTGAAATGCATAACGAGGACCAACAAGCAACTGGTAACCCAAAATCTTTAGGGGTCATCGGTGAAGAAAGATCCAACCCTCAGCTCAGTAGTGATATGTCAGCATTTAATATAAATGAGCCTATTTTTTCAGCATCTTTCATTATTCACTCTGAATCTGCATTAGGATATGATGCTTTAGCAGATTCCACAGCTAAAGCTGATCATGGACTATTTGCTCCTAATGACTCTATACCTCAACAACAGGGTATGGATGAAGAAACCAAAAACACTTCATTTAATCATATATTTGCAGGTACTAACCCACATGTTCTTGCAGACCAAACCCAATCTGTTAGTGAAGGGTTGGAAACTGTCCTCACTCAACCCATAACAGGAAAAGGGTCCAGCTCTATTGCTAGACAAGTTGAGGAAGATAAAGCCTCCAAAACAATCAAGCTGGAGGATCTGGCAAAGATGGTGCAAAATATTCAACCAAGATTCAAATACTTGGACTCACCAGAAGATGATCCTATCATTGTTGTTGACAGTGATGAAGATGAGGAAGCAGACAAAGATGAACTTCATGCTACCTTAAACATTTAAACTGAAGACACTTTAGTTCCTAAATCCTCATCTCCTAGGTCTTCTCTAATTTAAGAGCTTACCAATCAGGTCCTTATTCTCTAGTCTCAAAAGCACAAATTAGAACTTAAGAAGAACAAAGGTGAAGCTGAAGCTGCCATCCTTAAACCTCAATCCTCCTTTCCCAATGTGAGACAGCTCAATGAGCTTTTGGTAAAGTCTTTACAAACTGAATTCTCAAAGATTTTATTTGCTCATGACTTTAGCTACCAACTAAGCTGAAGAACCTCCACTCCAAGTTTAATGAACTTACTTGATGTGTCGTTATGTGGTGTATATTTTATTGATTCAAGTTTTAAATTTATATTTTGCTGACTAAACCAAAAATAACACTTTAACGGCTAGTGTACCTGATCGGTAAGTTAGTTTTCGTGGTATGTAGGGTGAACACTTGAAGCGCGGTATAAATCAATCAATTTAATAATATCTTTACTTGGTTATCTATTTTATGTTAATTCTATTTTATTCTAAACCTATGTTAAACTTATGTCAGTCTAAACCCTAATTCTAACTGGGAAAAGGGGTTTTCAGCCTCAGAGACTGGCACGGTTTGGTTAGTAACTACAATCAATTCAAGGCACTTTTACCCACGCAAGCTAATTAACAAAAGATAAAAGAGCGGTCGAACCTTATATAAGAAAAACTGAATATCACCATTATTAATAACCGATTAGAAAGTTAGTTATGGTTGTATTAAGTGTAAAGATTTCTTCTTCTCGGTGGCATAACAATCTTAAGACTTAGGCGTTTACATCATCCTAAGACCTAGACACATTAAATTCAGTGCATAATAAAAGCATCCGTAAAAAGCATTCTTATTTCCTGATTATAATCTATCTTAGGGATTAAAGCCTTGGTGATCATAGTAAACCTAAACTTATAAACTTTACCCACTTACCGCATAATGGCAATTTATACACTAGTAGTCCACACTTGTCCAACTATCTAATGGAATCAAAACGTATACTATGTTGAAATACTAGGTCACCTGCAAGTCCATACGATCAATAAACCAATAGCCAATATCCAAATTAACTATTACGCCCAAAGCGTATCCTAGACATAGATTAGAGAGGACATAGCTTTGTGTTAACTATAATTTCTAGAAGTATAAATCACTATATGGAGAGCTATCCCGGACTCTAGATCTACTTAGTCCGTGTCACTAGATCCAGTTGAATAATAGGCCACATACAAAACGCGTCATCAATATAAATTGAATAAACATAGACAAGCATACAACGAATAAATCAATAAATCCAGAAAAACAATACCACACATTCAGATCTTCATAATACTGGCTAATACCCGAAAGTAATTAGCCTATTAATAACAAGCCATAATAAATACAAAGAGCAATTAGTAGCCAAGGTAAACTAACCGAGTTAACTAATGATACCAAAAACTGAATGATTACAAAAGTATATGGAATTACACGTTGTCTCCTCTGGAATTGATAACGTTGCTCGACCTCTTCTGCTCTTTTTCTCCTCTGAAAATTAACCTTTATGGTTTAGGTATCGAGAATATGATTTAGCGCCCTTTTATGGTTTAGGTATCGAGAATATGATGCACCCTGAAAACTCATTTTTGAGTTTTCTATTTATAAGGTCTGGAAGTCGGGTTGGATACCGAGCGTATCCAAGTGTTGGAAACGGCATATTTGGGATACTTCATGTAAGGGTCCAACACTTGAAAATCTTCCAGAAAGTTAAATCTATAATCATGAATACGGCGTATTGAGTCTCTCTGGATACAGCATATTGATCTTTATCCTTCTGTGGCCTTTGGTGAGTGCAGGCACGGATACGCCGTATCTTCTTTGATGGATACGGCGTATTGGTCTTCAAAATAGTAATCTTCAAAATAATCTCTCATTTAAGCTCAAAATGCGCGCCTTTTGCTAACTTTACCAATTACTCCATAATTGTCAGCAATTCATCAAATATAAACATTGAGTAACAATTCTTTGCAATAAACAAACAAAATGGGTTAATAACAAGGGATAAAAGATGTAATAAATAGACGTTATTTGATGTCCATCAAATATCCCCCTCACTTGAAACCTACTTGTCCTCAAGTAGTCATTATAATTTTAAAAAAAAATGTAACTCTAGGATATTTTCCGTTAAAAGGCCCCCAAATTTATTCGATCTATTACAATACATAACCAACACCACACGAAATAAGAAAAGATGAAACACTCAAATCACTCAACAAATCTATGTGGTAACATGATACAAATTCGATCAATTGCTCGTAGATATGGAAGGCATGATATTGTAGGTATATACAGTTGTGGATTGGTGTCGTAACGAGTAGCATGTAGCTAATCTAAAGCTTGGCAAGAAAACACATCTCCACCACATAAAGCCAAGGAGAAACAAGTTTATATAGGTAAATATGGGTTTTTGTATGGAAAGGCGAACAGTTGATCAATCTACAATCTTTCACTAGAAGTACCATTCCAACAAGGCTGCTGAAGCACACATACATGGCCGTAACGACGGAATAGACATGTATGTTCAATCACATCCCTATTCGAATTTAACCAACGGTTAGGATGAAGAATGATATAGGGTAGAAACATTCTAACTTTTACCAAAAGTCATAAACCAACAAGGCAGCTAAGACATGCATACATGGCCGTAACGACAGAATAGACATGCACAGAAACTCTCTAACAATCCTCATTCTCGCGTAAAACCAACGGCTAATCATTAGGTGAGAGGGAAGTAAATTATTGTTAAATAAAAATCAAGAAACAAATAGATTAAGACGTAAGATACAAGTTGCTAGACACTTTTTTCTCAACCGTTACCATGATAAAGACACAACTATTTACAACGTCTTGATCATAAATAAAAAACAACAACTAAGTTGGCGTTTCCCGTACCGGTCTATATAACCCAATCAACCAAAACTTTACATACTCTACAAGGTAAGTGGCGATATCTTCCACTTTGTACAATACTCTACATCGTTGATTTTTTAGACGTATCAATGAATAATCGATCCTTCATGTAATTCCTTCGGTAGTTGCAAAACGATTATCTTCAAACTTTCTTTCTCTTTTTTTTCAAACTATTCTTCAAATCTCGATGTAGTTTCACCATTTTCACAATCATAATAATTCCGATAATTCATCGATAGTTCCATCCGTTCTTCGGTTTCACCAAATAATTGTGACCAGGCAGTAAAATCACTGTAGTTTGACTACTAAAATAGCATTCCTATTTGCAATGGTGTAAATTTTCCAACCGCAATAACCAAAGATATAAAATGAAACAATACCTCGGGAAATACAAAACTTTACACTTTAAGCAAATCTACAACTGTAAATTAAACTTATCTAACAGGTAGTTCAAGTTAAAATGGAGTATAACGAAACAAATAGTTGGTGTAAATTCCTAAAGGAAATTGGCTCTAAAACGGGTTTCTAGTGGATCATCACTCTAAGATGAGAGGTGAAAAGGGTATAAACAGAGGTTTACTAACGTTGTATACGATATAATAAGCAACAATGAAAGGTGATTTGGGTGTAATCTAATAATTACCAATTTTAAACAAGTTACTCCAATTAAATTCCAATAATACTCATTATTGTGATCTCGAGTGATATACCAAGCCAAGTTCTAAAGTCTATACAACATCACACGCAACACTTATATTTTGTGAAAATTGGGTAACCATTTTAAAACGGAAAGGCTAAATCCACACAATATCTAATAACAAGGGTTTGTTGGTTTTTTGGTGGTGGGGGTATTGGTGCGGGTTTATTGTAACATGATTTCACAGAAAGTAAGTTTGAATTTTTTTTTAAGTTTGAGCATAATTTAAGCAATTTATGTGTGAAAAATAGACAAGTAAACAAATTAATTACCACCCCTCACATGATATATACATACTACCTCGTTGTAAATATAAAACATTAAATAACGGCGTAATAATAAAAAGAATTAGAATGATAAACTATCCCTGATACTGCTCGGTAGATTCTCCAAGGTTGCGTTTTACAGAGCAAGATTGTGTGCTAAAAAAGCGTCTGAATCCTAGCACGAACATCACACACATAGAATTCCAGAAAATATGCATTCCACCAAATTCGTCGATATTTCTTTTACGAGGTCCTGTATAAAATATAGGAAGAACAAGTGCACTCCTATCTTGGTACCTACGGTTAATTTAACTAAACTAAACAAACTAATTACGGGTCAGTCTGGTGGATACGGCGTATTAGTTTAGTAAACACACCGTATTCAAAATATGACAATAATGTTTTTTTAAAGTGCAATAAAAATAAAGACTGATAACGTCTAGACAATCAATACGCCATATGGTATGGAGCGGATACGCCGTATTGGTGTCTGGGAGGACAGACTCGATAACAAAATTAAATAACAATCCGGGTTGTCTCCCGGGAAGCACTTTTGTTTACAGCGAAGTCTTTAAGTTAGACTTTTCTTTAGCTTTCTTCTTACTCCATCTCATGCACGCTAATGTGCCCGCGTGTGAGCCATTCTTCATCATCACAATCTCGAATGTAATTGGGTCCTAGGATCAAAACTCCTTTGTAGAAAACCCCTTAAAGCTTTTTGGTATGCATGCGAGATTCCATTCTTCTTATCCACTTCACTTACCTTTAGTAATGGTGGGATTTTGTTGCATTGCTCATTAGTGTGGTTTTTAAACATCGAATGTGATCGCACCATTTGGTAAGTTAATTTATCATTACCATTGTAAATGGCAATCCTTCCTTCGAATCGTTTTGTTTTAATTCCAACTTCTCTTAAGAATGGTTCCCCAAAAATAACATCGCCCATTCCTTCATCAAGATAAGCATTCATATCCTCCAAAAATGCAAAGTCAGTCATAATAGAAAAGGTTCCAACAAAAATAGGCACATTCATTAAGGCTCCTACAACATTATTCCCTTTGTACACTATTTATCTTTCATTATTGAATTATGAAACTTTTTAGATATCACATTGACATACAATAATGGGAAAAAGTTAGCGTGAGTAAATTCAAATCTTATCATGCGCATATAACTATATAATTGTTATAGCCAATCATTTAAGGACTTCTTATCATCGTCACAATAACTAGGGTAATCATTAATTCCAGTATCAAAGAATCTTCATCCCTAGTCTAAAATTTCTCAATACCTTTTTACCATTCCTCAATGGTGGGCAATAAATCATCACCTCGATTTCTTCTAAGCTCAAATGGTTCATTTAGATCATTTAATTCAATATAATCTTCCAAGAAAGGGTTTAATGATCTATTCAACACCAAAGTCTCTCCTATAAGCCTAGCTTCTAAATCAAGTTCCATTCTTTCCCTTAAACATATCATGTATACCCTCTTAATTATACTACTAGCAGGTTTAACACTTTTGAAAATAATCTTTTCTTCCCCAACCCTTAAAAGTAATCTTTCTAATTTTGTAACAAAATCAATCTTAGCACAGCGGTAAACAAAATGTCTTCCGAGGATCAAGGGTACTTTGATATCCTCGGGCATATCAAGAATTATAAAGTCTACTGGGAAAGTAAATTTACTAATTCCTACTAGTACATTTTCAGCAATTCCTTTTTTATATTTCATTGTCCTATCTGCCAATTCCACTGTCAGCTTAGTGTAAGCTAATTCGCCTAATCCTAAGTTAAGGTAGGTCAAGAGAGGCATAACACTAACGCTAGCTCCTAAGTCAACAAGGACATTGTCAAAACAAGCATTATTAATAAAGTAAGGTAGAGTGAAGCTCTCTGGGTCTTTCTCCTTTTGGGGTATGGTGTTATTGATATGTGAAGCTCCATAAGCTTCCGTGAATTTTGTTCCATAGTTCCCCTCTTCATCTTCACAGTAATGATTATCCAAACGACTTGGAAAAGGAGCCGTCGTTTGTTTTGACTTGTATTGTCTAGTGGATACGGCGTATTGGGATGATCCAATACGGCGTATTGAGTATGAATCAGCTTGAATAGTGGTTGAAATCGACTTGACTTGGTCTCTCGAGTTTGTTTTAGTTGAGCTTGGTAGGTTTCCAAATCCTTTTTCCTGTAGTGCCTTGCTCATTTGCCCGATTTGTATTTCTAAAGTTTTGATTGATGCTCCGTGGTTCCTTATGGCAGCATCTGTCGTAGCTTGGATTTCTTTGATCAAATTGGAATTTTCTTTGTGTCTCTTTGCTAATTCACTCATGAATTTTCTCAGGGTATCTTTCATAGATTGCCTTCGTTCTTGGTATGAAGGATTTGCATTGTTCCTTTGATAGTACCCTGGAGCTGTTGCTCTATATCCCCCTCCTTGAAAAGGTCCACCAAATTGCGTGTAGTAAGCTTCTTCTAGGGTTTTACCTTCTTCTTTTAGTGGGCAATCTTTGGTGTAATGGGGTCCGTTACATTGTTCACATCCTACTTGTGCTGCATAAACTTTTTCATTCACTTTTTTGATCTCCCTTCCTAGACTGTTCAGTTGTGCTTGTATAGCAGCTAGTCCGTCAGAAGTCTTAGTACTTCTTCCTCAAGATGTTCCATTGTGCCATTTTTGAGAGTATTCAGCCATTTCTTGGATGGTCGTTTTGGCATCTACAGCAGTCTCAGTTGGAACGACACCTCTTGAGTCAAGAATCTGTCGTGTTGGAACATCCAACCCATTGTAGAACAAAATTACCTCCTGCGTCTCAGTCAAATAGTGTCGAGGACACTTCATCAAGAGTTCTTTAAACCGCTCCCATGCTTGATAAAGGGTTTCATCTGGCTCTTGCTGAAATTTGTTGATTTCCTTCATTTTCTTCACAGTTCGACCAGGTGGGCAATATTTGTTCAAAAACTTAGTCTTAAGATCTTCCCAAGTTTTGATTGAACCAGTTGGTTCATTTCTTAGCCAACGACTTGCGGCTCCAGTTAAGGATATAGGGAAACTCGAGCATATATGATCCACAGTGATGTTTAGGACATGAAATAAGTCCAACTATTTCGAGAACTTTCTCAAAGTGTTCATTTGCATCCACATTATCCGTAACCGCTAAATGGTTTTTTCTTCTCTAAGCTCCTTAAGAAATTGTCCTTTTAGTTCAAATTGATCTTTGTTATCAATTTTAGGCCTAGCGACTCCCGATCCATAGTCTGTTCGGGTCTTGCTCATGTATTGCTCCATTGTTTTCGCCATTGCATCCGCTTCTTCCTCCGAGTATTCTTGGTCAGAAAGTAGATTAAAATCAGTCGATCTCAATTCCTCAAGACTTAGAGTCTTGAAGTGTCTCCTTGATGATCAAAATTGTCATTCAGGTTCTTTGTAAGGTGTGAATAGGTTTTTCGTAGAACTCCTTGTCATGCACTACCTGAAACAAGGAATAAACAATCAGTAGGATTTGTTTCGAATAAAGGTAAAAAATTTGGCACGAAAATCAAATAGGAAAACCAAAATTTCAGTTTCTATTGCAGATGATCGATACGCCGTATCCAATAGAGGTGGATACGCTGTATTAATCAGTTGGAATGAATACGCTGTATTGGACAAAGAACTGGATACGCCGTATCTGATGGAAGTGGATACGCCGTATTCAGTTATCGTCCAGAACAGTTTATTTAGGAAAAACAATTTAATACGCAAACAATTAAACACAAATATACAAGATTTACATAATATACAATAATATACACTAATCTAAATTACACTAATCCTAATGGTTAGATCTAATTTAATGTTAAAAACCAAAATATCAAATAAAAATCAAGATTAATTTTCACTCCCCTGCAACGGCGCCAAAACATGATGGTCGCGTTTGATATATTTTATTGATTCAAGGTTTTAAAGTTAAAATTTGCCGGACTAAACCAAAAACACCTTTAACGGGCAGTGTACCCGAACGATAGTATTTCATGGTAAGTCGGGTGCGAACACTTTACGCAGAGTTAATTCTATCACTTTTAAATTAATCTATCTTGGTTATCTATTCCAGGTTAATTCTATTCTATTCTAAACCTATGTTAAACCTATGTCAGTCTAAATCCAAATTCTAACGGGAAAAGGGGGTTTTCAGCCTGAGAGACTGTCATGGTTTGGTTGGTGACTACAATCAATTCAAGGCACTTTTACCCATGCAAGCTAATTAACAAAAGATAAAAGAGCGGTCAAACCTTATATAAGAAAACTGTATTAACCATTATTAATCCGATTAGAAAGTTGGTTTTTGTTTATAATGTAATGATTTCCTTCTTCTCGAGGTGGCAAAGTCATCTTTCTTAAGACTTAGGTCGTTACAATCATTCTAAAGACCTAGACACACATTAATTCTGTCACAATTAAAGCATCCGCATAAAGCATCCTTATTTGCTGATTATAATCTATCTTAGGGATTAAAGCAATGGTGATCTTGTTAAACCCTAGCTCATAGAGACTTTACCCACTTACCGCTTAATGGCAATTTATACACTAGTAGTCCACTGTCCCAACTATCCAATGAATCAGAGCAATACATGTTGAAATATCTAGGTCACCTGCTATTCAACCACGATCAATAAACCTGCTTGTCAATATCCCAATTCACTTGTTAAGCCCGAATCGCGTATCCTAGACACAGACTTAGAAGGAAAATATTTGTGTAACTATAATTCTAAATGTATAAATCACTATATGGAGAGCTATCCCGGACTCAAGATCTACTCCGTCCGATTCACTAGATCTAGTTAAGTGAAAGGTCGCATAGAAAAGCGCGTAAACAAGTATAAATTGATAAACATAAACAAGCATACAACGATAAATCAAGAAATCGAGAAAAATAAATACCAAACATTCAGATCTTCATAATAATGGCTAATACCCGAAGGTATTAGCCTTCAAACGTCATAGATAATACAAGAGAAATTTTTAGCCAAGGTAAACTAATCGAGTAACGGAAATGAACCCCAAAAACTGAACGATACTAAAGTAAATGGAATTACATTAATCTTCTATGGAACTGGATAACGTGCTTTGACCTCTTCTCCTTTTTCTCCTTTAAAATCGACTTTTCTGGTTTAGGAATCGAGAAAATGAATTAGCACCCTATTACGTTAAGTATCGAGAATATGATTTTGCAGCCCCTAAAAACTCATTTTTAAGTATTTTTTATTTAAAAGGTCTGGAATTCGGTTAGATACGAGCGAATCCAAGTATTGAAATGGCGTATTGGGGATTTATTATAGAAGGGATCACGCATATATCTTCCAGAATATTTTAAATACCTCTATCTTTGAATACGGCGAATTGAGTCCTCTGGAGACGACGTATGAGTCTTTATCCTTCTGTGTCTTGGTGAGTGCAGGCACGCATACAACGGCTGATTATGTCTTCAAATACTAAACTTCAAATATATCTTCCTTTAAGTCCAAAATGCGCGCCTTTTCTAACTTTCACCAATTACTCAAAATACTTGCTAGTTCTCAAATATAAACATTAAGTACAATTCTTTGCAATAACTATACAAAATGGGTTAATAACATGGGATAAATAAAGCAATAAAATAACGTTATTTGATGTCATCATTAACTGAAGAAGTAAAAGGTTTTATAGAAAGAAACAATTCATGAATATGAAATTAGTTTGCCATGAGAAATGAAGAATTCCCCACCAAGCAAGCTGGAAGACTTTACAAAGACTGTCACAAGTCTTACATCCTAAGTTGCTAAACTGAAGACACTTCAGTGGGAACTTCCATCAGAATTTCTTTATATGCCAACATAAGTTGAAACAGTTCAGGCTAAACTCAAGACCTTGGATGCTCTTCCAAGTCTACTCAACAAAGTCACCAATGCCTTGAATCGGTTTACTCAGGCCATTGCATCAAAGAAGACTGAAGATGCTAGTGTTCCTTCAGTAGGCCCAGTTATCACTCAACTTGCTGAGGGGGAGAAGAACACAAATCAAACCACCATCTCTTAGTTATTTTAAAGAAAAGCTGCAAAGAATACAAACCTAACCAAACAACAATCATACCCAACACCACCACCTACAACACCAATCATTCCTCTAGTTATCACAACCACAACAACTCGTATACAATCCCCTTCTATTTAAAATCCACCAAAAAGCTCCTCCCAACCTAATGGGGAGCATATTAAGAAAGACAATGGAAGAAAGGCCATGTATTCAGAAGTGGTTGAGAAGGAAAGTACTAACAGTGATTCTGATGATGATGATGAGACTCACTTGACTAGTTTTATGGTTGATTCCTCTAAAATAAAGAAAGTAAAAGAAGATATAATTTTGGTCCACTAAAGGTGGTAAGCATATCCATCTAACTAAAGAAGAAATCAATCATCAAAAGAAGATAGAGGGAAGGATGCCAAAGTGAAGCAGCCAAACCATGAGATGAAGGGAAAGAAAAAGAAGAGCTGGTTGATCTTCTTGGTCTAGAGGTGGTGAACAAGTACTACAACGACAAGTTACAGTATGACAGATACTATGACAAAATGCTGAATAGAAGAGCAGAATCAAGAATCACCAACTGTGATGTCTTAACAAAAAGGGTCCAATTACACTTAAAGTGTACAGAGAGGATGGTACAAGTGAAGTCATTCCCAACTTCAAAGTCAGTGATCTGCATCTTGACGAATGGAGAGAAGTCATGAATGCATGTCCCAATAGAACTGGTAAAAGATGGAAAATCATCTATGACCAGATACGTTCAATAATGGACTACGTTCACTCAACTAAAGCAGAACTGGGTATTAACTTAGATATTCCTCTAAGTAAATAGGACTCTCTTAACAAACTAAATGATCTTGCAAACAATAAGAGAAAACATGCTAATGACATCCATGATTACTTTAAAGCAAACAAAATGCTCATACATCAGTTCATCATGAACATCATTTAGTTGGTACTGTGCTAAAAGAACATGTCTTTGGTATGATCATGTTCAACTCTTACCATAGACAGGATTTTGTTACCATTGAAGATCTAAGAGATTTTTCAAATACCATGCTCTATACCGTACAAGAAATCTTCTTTAGACGTCATCAATTTCCTGGGCTTAATGACCATGCCAGGACCTTCAGTGCCCTTCTGCTTGCTAAAATTGATAAGAGAAACTTGAACCCACTCAAGCAAATAAGGACCATTAAGCAGCTAAGGCAGTAAAACATAATTGTTTGTTATAACGTTATCTTTTTAATTGTAATATAATGAAAGATAAAGAAGTTGATTATCAATTTAATGCTGTTTCAATGTTTTTATCAGTTTTAGGTAATAAGAAAGTTGATTAGCTCAGCTAACAACTGAGATTTAACTTAGGCTATTTATATATTCAAATAAGGGGAGATTGTTATGGTCAGTTCTTGAGCCCTTCAGTCTCTCAGTAGATTTAAACATAAAAATCCCCTAAGTGTTACTCAAGCTGAAGTCTTTCAGTTTGAGTCGCTAAAGTTTCTTCAGCTCCAGCTCTTCAGGTCCTTAAAAGATTAGAAGTATCTTCACTTCAGTTATGCAGCGTTCAGAAAATGAAGCAGGCCTAAGTAAAGAGATTTTATTCAGCTTGGTTGACATCCAAGCAGAACGTTGTCTATCTCCATTAACAAATTAATGAAACATTTAGTTTCACTTCTAGAATGGTATTACAAGGCGGGAACAAGATTGCTTTATGTCAAAAGGAATAAAGCAATATGTTGGTCCCTTGAAATATGATATAAGGTTTATCAAGTTAAACTAATATGATTCCATGGCAACAAAGTAAGTTTTAAACAAATATATATGAAGAATATAAAGAACAAGTTTAAAATAAAAAAAACACACAAAAATACTTTTCAACGTATAGGACTTTATTATAACAAATAAATAATCTAATTACACACCTTGCTTGCGGAATATCAAGGTGGTTGAATGAAAATTGGGGTGTTATCTCCTTCAAACTTATTCTCTAACCAAAGTTATAAGAAGTAAGAAACTGAACTATTCGACTAGAACTGAAGCTTTAGCTTCAACCAGTTTTCTAATCAGTTTGTTGAGAGATATAGAACTCTTTTAATTGTGTTTTTACATTAATTGGAAGAGATAACATTTACTCTAGGAAATATACCCGTTTCCTTTTATAGGCAAAGGGGATT
Organism: Tanacetum coccineum; assembly: GCA_026074375.1. Lineage (NCBI taxonomy): Eukaryota > Viridiplantae > Streptophyta > Magnoliopsida > Asterales > Asteraceae > Tanacetum > Tanacetum coccineum. The sequence goes on from BQNB010055312.1 coordinate 34,587, forward strand.
AGGGTTACAAAGTTTAACCTATTACGTGCAAGCATTAAATAGGTGGTTGAGACTACCAATTAATACACGTTGCATCTAGTACTAGAGTACAGTCCTTGAGGAAAGTTGTGTACTTCTATAACCAACATTTATAAGTTACTTTTCCCAAGAGAGTTGCTTTATTCCTTTTGACATAAAGAAATCTTTTTCCCGCCTTGTAAACTTTCTAGAAGTGAAACAACACGATTTAACTTCTATTATGGAGATAGACAACGTTCAACTTCGAATTGTCAACCAAGCTGAACTGAAGCTCTTTCCAAGAGTCCTTCTTCAGTTTTTGTACCGCTGCATACACTGAAGTGAAGATACTTCCCAATCTTCTAAGGACCTAAAGAGCTGACGTTGAAGAAACTTCAATGACTTAAACTGAAAGACTCAGCTTGAGAACACTTATGGAATTTTAAATGTTTTAAATCTACTGAACAACTGAAAAGGACTCAGAACTGAACCCAACATCACTCCAATTTGAATATACAAATAGCCTGAGTTAAAATCAGTTGTAAGTGAGCAAAACACCTTCTTTATACACAACTTATATAAATTGAACAACATAAACTGATAACCTTTCATTCTAACTTTTATTACAATACATTTACAAAAGATAAAGTTATTACAAATGGTTTCCATTCTATTATCTTAATTGTTCAATGAACCTCTTCTTTATGTGAACTTGAATGACTTGTTTTCTTTGTTGACCTGGAATGGTCTTTTAAGTCACTCGTTCTTTTTCTTTTCTTGTTAGCTAACTTATTTAGCTCATTCAGAGGATCTTGTTCTTTGACGGGTTTGTTTAAGTCAATCTTGAGTTCTTGTTTGGTTTGAGTCAGCTGATCCTATCTTGTCTTAACAGATCACAAAATGTTTTTTCATCTATTTATCACTTTTGTCTAAGACAAGTGTAAAACCCTGACCGAGACTTGAGCAAGTAGTCAAACCGTAAGAGTTGACTAAAAAATTTATAAAGTGTTTATAATTTGTGTGCTTATGTATCGTATATGAGTATTTTATATCAATCCGTGATGCCGTGTTCATTTATTAGTGATTGAGTTGTGGTTTTGGTAACTATTTCATTTCGTTCACATTTTGTGACAATGAAAATGATAGCATGATTTTATGGTTAACTTGTAATATGGTAAATAATTGATATAATGAGCGTAAGATTAATATAAAAAATCATAGATTGAGTTAAGACTAGTATTTAAATTAATTAAGTGAGTTTATAAAATGAAATTTATAAATAGTAAGTTTAAAACTAGTTTTTTATTTAAAATGTTTGCAAAAAATTAATAAAGGATTTTTATAAAAATAAGAAAATAAGAGGGTAAATATGTATTTTAAAAATATTTAAAAAAAGGTTGTTTATTCCGGCTGTTAAACAAAAAAAAAAAAACAAAAATTAAGTGCAACAAGGATTTCTAGATAGAATAAATACGAAACCAGGAAAACTCTCATAACACTTCTCCCTCCCTCTTTTGTTTGTTTGCCGAATCCCTCAAGAACTAAAAAAAAAAAAAATTTTTTAAAACAAGAACCAAGGTGGTGATTCAAGTGGTATCGAGTAAAGGTTTAGTATGAATCTAAATTAATTTTGTTTTTATCTTTTAATAAATAGTAACTTAATTGATGAATAAAACGTTGTTCATAAATTTCTGAAAATTTAATGATATAAAACTATATGGGAGTGTTCGGGATTATATTTAGAGCATGTGGGTGTAAACGGTTTTGGGTTAGATCGCATTAAATTAAAAGTTAGGGTTTGGCAGAATTTTGGGTCGTGTTGATTAAAATTGATGATCTTCAATGATAAAACGGGTTTTTGTTGTAGAATAAAATGCCTAAAATGATATCAGAGAGTCTATTTTCCAAAAGTCTGAGTCTCGAAAGGTTTTTGAGGAATGGAAGTTAGTCAAAAAAAAATGTAAAAAAAGATGTCAAAATAGTAAATACGGGATCAGATTGGGTCAAATTTCCAGGAGAAAACCCCAACTTAAAAGTTGATTCAAGGTTTGGGAAAAATCAAAGGTCGTATTTTATGTGTCTATTAACTCCAACTCAAAGCACAAGGTCCTGAATTTGCAACGCTCAAGTATTTATAGAAAAATTAAACTTATTTGGTGTGCGTTCAGATAAGAAATTTTGAGAGTACTTTGTGATGTTGAATTTTTAAAAAATAGTTAGGCTTGATATGTTGATTTTTCTAAAAATAGTTAAAATTATTTTCATTGGTTGGGAAAATTACAGTAGCTTCATAACCCATTGAAGATAATGTCATCTGAATTTGGGAGTCCAAAGAGGTCTATTGGTATTTTATAAAAATTCATAAAGTGACTTCAAAATTCTACAGAAAACTGAATATGTGAACACTAGTTTAAAACATGTACAGAGCTTAGATAACATGTAAAAATCATGATGGGACATTTATAAATGTATTTAGACGTTAGTATCCATTAATTGGAAGGTTACATGCATAGGGCCGTACAGGCCTTGTTCATGTGTAACCCGTTAATTATGTTGTGTAGATTATTGATTGGATTATTAGCGCACATTTGTGAAGCTTGATGCGAGTTTCTCGTAGTCCCTTTTTAAATGTTTTCTTGGTGTGAAAATGGATACAAAATTGTTTTCAAATTATTTTTCTATGCTACTTATGTGAGTTTCTCGTAGCCCCTTCTTGTATGTTTTCTTGCGATGGAAATGGATACAAAATGGTTTTTAAATGTTTTTCCATGCTGTGATTAATGATTTTGAATTGATTTTATTATAGACATGGTTATATAGTTATTCCTATGGTACAGTTATGTGTGCAAGTTTACATGATACATATGAGATACATGGATACATGAGTTGCTTATGCCATTCTAGCGAAACGCGGTAACTCTTATTATTGATGAATACATGGATACAATGCTAGCTTATTTTTGTGATGTTGGATCAGGGGTAACGCCTACCTACTTTGGGATATGATTTGGTATGTTATGGTTTGAGATACATGGGGCATGCTATTAACCGTATGATTGTCCAGCTTTTATTTATATGTTCACAGCTTTTCTTTAATTTGTTTTATGATTAAACCTTCAAGCTCACCAACGTAATGTTGACACTTGACAATATCTATTTTCAGGTGAAGATAGAGAAGCTTACGAGATTGAGACTGCTTGGCTAGTGAGACTTTAGGATCCCTGTATTGGAAGACTTACTAGTTATTATATGCATTTTCATATTTGATATACTTTCTTACTTGGTACTTTGTTATTTGGTTTTTGTTTTATGACTATGTATTGTTGTGTTTCGATTAACCTCGATACAAGTCCCCTTTTGTGTTAGGTGTCGTCATGACATTTTGATTTATTTAATAATTATACATTTTAGTTATTCTCTATTGTGATGTTAATGTGTTGTGACGATGCCTATCGTGTTACGCCTCACGATTGCGCCTTGGCGGGATATGACAGTTTTTAGAGAAGTAGGTGGTTTAACCTAGACTATAACTTAGGAGTCCTTCATATAGCTGCATAATATGATCTATGTGTTTAGCTATCTAGGCATTTTGTTTTCTTGCTTTTTTTAGTTTTATTTCGACCCACGGGCTACTCGATATCAGAAGATCTAGAAGAGGAGCCAATTGAGGAGGAGCCTCTCAAGGAACCGAAGGAGGAAGGTTAGTTAGAAGAGTCGGAGAAGGAAGCCGACTCAGATCTCCCGTCGAATGCTCGTAGCAGGCCTGGACCCGTGGTGTCGGGTGACTCTCGCGAAAGCAAAGTTAAACCCAAGCAAGGCCCAACATAAGTTTATCCCGTCTTTTACCTTGACAAGTTGCTATCAATGATTTATTTCAGATATTACATATTTTTAGGCACTTCGAGACCTTCGTTTTCTTTCTGTCGTTTTCAATTTTAGCTTTATATAAATAAATATTGCTTTGATGGAGCATCGTTTTGTGGAGTCAAGTAAGATGTGCAATGTGGTATAGGTATATATGTGTGCGTTATCATTGAGATGTGTAGTCTTGGATGTAACACCCCCAAATTGGGTCGCAGCGGAATTATGTCCGGGAGCGTTACTTCATAAGTACATTGCACAAGTTATGAGAGAACGACATCTAAATGAATCGTTTAAAAAGTAATCTCGTTGATTTAATTTAAATTAAACTTGTTATAGCACTTGTCCCATATTTACATCACAATAAAATCTTGAAAGTAATGCAACGAGATTTGTTTGTAGAAACCCATGTATGTAATCTTTTATAGTCTAGACTTCAATGCACATCATGTATGTCAAGCATCAAATTCACATGAGAAAAACATGCTTAAAAGTGTCAACATAAAGTTTGTGAGTTCATAGGTTTTTATAAGTATAAATGTTGGATCAAAGATTTGTAAAGAGTATATGATCATTTCAATCATTATCAAAGTCACCAAAAATGTATGCATAGATGTTGAAAGCAAAGATGTGTATGACTATTGTATCCTATACGATAGTCACAAAAAGTTGAGTATAGTTGGAACAAAGCGTTTATAAAGTATACTTGACGATTGTATC
>BQNB010055313.1:3211-37086 GCA_026074375.1 Tanacetum coccineum
TAAAACCGATCCACCGGTTTTTGCCGTGGTGCGGTTTTTGTGGTGCGGGTTTTTGCGGATTTTGCGGTTTTGCGGTTTGCGGTGCGGTTTCTGCTCACCCCTAATACCAAGTCAAGTATGCTACTTGCACATTGTTAAACAGTGAACTAACTTGGTGGAACTCACATAAGAGGACTATTGAAGCGGACTGAGGCTGCCTTCGTGATGTCATGGAGAGAGCTCATGAAGTTATGGCTGAAGTGTACTGCCCAAGAAATGAAATTTAAAAGATGGAATCTAAACTTTGGAATTTGACCGTGAAGAACAGTGATTTGGCTGCTTATACTTACAGATTTCAAGAGTTGACTATGATGTGCACCAAGATGGTCCCCGAGGAGGAGGAACGGGTTGAGAAATTCATCAGAGGACTCCCGATAACATCCAAGGGAATGTAATTGCTGCTGAACCTACAAAACTTAAAGATGCCGTTCTGTTAGCCTCAAAATATTGAGTCGAACAATGAAAGTTCGTAGATTAATTATATTAGGTCTCGGTCATTAATTAATATACGTTGTAATAGGCTAGACGGGTAAATAGGATCTTAAATGTAAGCTAACCGGTCACGTGTATCGGGCGAAAGCCGAAGTAATCCCTAGCCCGGCCTGTAGAATTACTAAAGGCATGAAAGCCTTTTAGTTTTGATACATATACACCTCACCAAGGAAAGGTGGAGGTTGGTTCATTTGTAAACTTTCATTTTGCAAGTAATCCTCCCAATTCCCATTCTCTCTACTTTCTCTCTCTTATTCCTCTCTCTACAATTCTTCTCATCTCTTAGCTTATTTTCTTGTTCATCATAATGAAGTGAAGTGATTACATGGATTCCGAAATTTGGTATCACTCGCCACGGGTGGGTTTAGTAATTTGTTTGTGCTTATTTTTGAGCTTATTATTATTCGGCTTATTTGAGCCTCAAAAGTTGCCAAAATCATAACCAACTTTCATAGGGCTCACTAGTTGTTAATTGTTTTTTCTTTTATTTCTTTGATTTCAGTTGTAGGTATGTTTTTTTTGTGTGGTTCTACAATTGTTTTCGTTTCCCTTTTCATATTTGATATGGGCTTACTGTTTATACACAACACTTAGGCTTATTAATTGTCTCTACAATATTTGGTTAATCATGGGTGGGTTTTAGTTTGAAAAAAACTATAAAACACACGTTTTAGTTGTTTTGAGTTCTCCCTTTCACGTCATTTTTTTCCCACTTTGTAGCTTATTTGTAACATCTTGGTCGTGCCTATTGAGGTCACGGTTTCTTCTAAAACCATATCTAACGTGTTCTTCACAAGTTTTCACGCCTATTTTCGGTTACAAGCTTATTGTGGTAGAAAGTAGCTTATTCTTAAAGCTTATTTAAGTTTTTTGGAGATTAGCTTATTAATCTTATCTTGTTTGTGGTCTCCACGCGGTTTGAAAAAGACAAGGGAGACATAGATCCTGTTTTCTAGCTAAATCGAAAAGGACAGTTTTGTGTTTAGGCTACAAGACAAATCGTAAGTACAACATTATTCGAGCAAAACATATATGCAAGGTTAAGTTCTTGAGCGAAATATGCATTGCAATTGTTAACCGAAATATGTTTAACCAGTCTAAGCGAAACATGTATGCAGGGTTAAGTTCTTGAGCGAAATATGTATAACATGTTAAGCGAAATATGACAGGGATTATTCGAGCGAAACATTACATTTACTAGAAAGAAACTCTGTCAAAAAATTTTATAACTCGAGCGAAACATGTATTCTAGCTTCATTGAGCGAAACATGACAATATCTAGCAGTTAAACACGTTCTTTTCGAGTTGTTTCGGTTTTTCGGTTTCGAGTGTCGTTCAACGACGGGACTTAAGACTTATACCATCGTGATCGTGACATCTTTTCGATCAATGTGGTGTATTTACTTGCTACCGACGATAACCGCATGAGCTTATAAATCAAACCGAATCAAACGAATATAAAACGTTTTTTTTTGAAAACGAAGAAGATATAAAAATAGGAGGGAACGTGTGTTTTTATACGTATAATTTTAATTTTACACTTTTGGCCCCTCGACTTCTAACAGTTTTCATTTCTTACATTTAGATTTTAATTTGTTTACTATTAAACCTTTATTTCTTAAGCAAAATTAAATATAACCTTTTACTTTCAAAATTTTTCACTTTTAACTTTTAATTTTTGTTATTTTTTTTGGTTTTACATTTTTAGTTTTCAAATTTTTACTTTTAGCCCTTTTGTTGTAAGAAATTTCACCGTTCATCGTTTTAAGCTCACTAATCGTTACAAAAGCTCCCGGACTTCAATTTCAACAATGATTTCAACAACAATTAATCATTGTTTCACGGTTTTTTCTTGATTTTGTAAAATCCCGTAAAAGATTCCATTTCTTTTCACGGTTTAAATCATAGATTTGTAAAATCCCGTGAACGTTAATTGATTTCAATCCACAACAACAATCACTTTACCTACTTAAGATCCTACAAATCATTTTCACTTCATAATTTTCAGTAAAATGGAAACGAAAGATACTTTATCTTCGTGTTCTAATTCGGAAGAACAACAAATGCAACAAATTCAAGACAAAGCAAAAGAAAGTTGCATGGTATCTTTTCGACAACTTCATTCACACCTCAAGCTTCTTTCAAACAACAACTTAAATGGAACTCGAACCGAGTCTGGATTCAAACGTGCATTTGCGACACTCTTTGGTCAAGATATAGAGACTTTCACAGGCACAATGTTCCTGAACGTGGACCAACTAGAAAAACAACTTGACAAAGAAGAATTTCAAGAGATTGGATCCATGGCTTCTTTTAAAGTACTCGAGACACAGTTTCAGATGTTCATCAAGTCACGGATGTATATGGATGATGAATATGTTGTAATGACACGCAACTACTTTCTACAATACACTCAACTTGAGATTCTAGAATTCTGTGACACACTGATCCAACACATGGAATCTGTTAAGAAGTCGATTGATGAAAGAGCAAAGCATAAACAAGAGTATAACAGCTGGGTGAATGAAAGACAAATGCAGACAACAGAGGATAAGGTTGATTCGAGTAAAGCATTGGATGCTAGCTTGGTTGATACAGAAAGCAGTGGGACAGCATTAAAAGAGCAAGATACAAGCAGCAGATCAGGGAATGATGCACATGCTGATGATGCAGATATCAGACCCATATATGATGAAGAGCCAATGGCTGAGGTACAAACAACTGCTGAAATCAATATCTTTGCTACTGGACAACAGCATACTGAGCAACCTGAATTCAATAATGAAGGAGAGGTTGACCAGAATGCTGAACAATGTCATGACACATGTCCTTTGCCTGCTACATTAACTGATAACCAGACAACTGAACTCTCAAATCAATCTCTTGAATTTGAAAATATTCGTCTCAAAAAGACCGTTGCCCAATTTCAAAAAGATTTTTTAAGAATGGAAGCACATTGTGTTAATCTTGAACTTAAATATCAAAATCAAGCTTTAAAAGAAGGGCAACATGGTCAATTTTTGAAAGTAAAAAGTAATGAAGCCAAGGTTAAACATGACATAGATGTAATTGAAACAATAAACATCGAATTGGAACATAAAGTGGCTAAGTTACTTAAGGAAAATGAGACTTTGAAAAGGCATTACAAAGAAATGTTTGATTCTATCAAGACAACGAGAGCTAAGAACATAGAACACACAACTTCTTTGATTGCAAATAATGATAAATTCAAAGCTCAACTTCAGGAAAAAGGGTTTGCAATTGCAGCATTAAAAAATGAGTTAAGGAAATTAACAGGAAATAGTGTGAATACTAAGTTTGCAAAATCGTCAATCTTAGGGAAACCGGCTTTACAACCACGTAGAAACCAATCAGTTGTTAGACAACCGACTGCGTTTAAGTCTGAACGACCTAGATGATCGACTAGTATTTCAAAGCAACGGTTTTTTACCTCCCAAGTTGATGTCAATAATGATTTTGTCAAAACGTCACTACACATTTATATGCCTTAGGAAAGAGAATCTGCTATTGCAAAACCTCATTCACATGATTGCACCTGGCTATCTAGTATAGCTCAATGACATGGTTCATTATCCAGCTCCTTATAGGAAGCTAAGAAACGACATAAGGTAATAGCAGTAGGAATTCAGAACCTAGTGTGATGCGTCTGCTAGATCACAAAAGCACAACTAATGGTTAGCAAACCAAAAACTTAGGATCAATATAACCAAAAGTCTAGAAAATTGGCCCTGGCATCTTAAGAGTAGTTGCGTCACGACAAAGACTGTGACCTCTCTGTGTGCATGAACATCTTAGTAATTTCTAAAAGTTTTTTGGACTCCAAAAATTTTGTTTGCTCATATGTCAGAGATGTGTCTTAATGCCATTCATGTTTTTGTGTAACAAAATTTCCTGAATGAAGTCAACTCGCGTGCTAGGTTCCATTAATAAGACAACAAAAGATACATACGTAGAGTAACATGTTTTGCAAGAAACAAGAGACAGATCCAAAAAGACTAGGTCTTCAATCAAAAAGACTTCCGTTGTGCATGAGAAAACAATGACTCCTAGATCTTGTCTTAGGTGGAAACCAACGGGTAAAATTTTCAAGACAGTTGGTCTTAGGTGGGTTCCTACTGGAAAGATATTCACATCTAGCACAACCAAGGTTGACAGTGAAGCCCAAAATGGTTCAAATGACGATATCACTCACCAGTATGAATGCAATCAAACTCTTGATGTCAGTGCAGGTACACTTAACATACATGCAGGTACATCTTTAAATCCTACAAAGGAAGGACTCCGAGTTTGGTTGCTGAAAAGACTGATATCTGAGAAACCAGGGCTTCAAGGAATTTTCATCTGATGAATAAGCAATGACTTCTGATCATAACAGTTCAGAACTCGGAATTCACGACCACAGTAATGAACTGTCAAGTTCAAAGCTGGTTCCAAAAGTTGTTCCTCCAGCAGACAAGACAACTACATCATGACAAGAGTTGGAATTACTATTCCACCATCACATAACAATGCTGAGGTCAACATGTAAATATTTTTTATAAAAAGCAAAATACAAAAATATAAAATTTCAAAAAGAAAATGCAAAATCAAAAAATCAGAAAATGTTTCAATAAATATTCTTCTCGACATGTCTCTTGGAATCAATAACATTTACGTACCTAGAAATGTTGATTAACATCGACACGGGCGTGTAAATGAAGTTCGAACAGGAGTTTCAAATGTTTTCAAAACATGTCATTTCTAATTTTTCTTTATGACTTGTAATCACTCTCAGATTGCAACTCGGACCCGAACGGCAAAGGAGAGTGTACGCATAAGTACGCTTATCCTTAGCATTAGAAGAGAAGTCTTCTAACATTTGGTTTTTCAAAAAGTTGAACATAATTTTTCAAGGATTTCTCAACAACGATTCAAAATCTTTCAAAATTGTGTGTTCAACACTCTAGTCCTCATATTGTTTTTCAAGATAATTATTCTACATTTGCTGTCATTATTTTTAAATGAGTCAATGTTTGAGGGGGAGTTTTTTTGAAAAACAATGTTTTAATGATTGTTGGATAAATCATAACATGACAACTCTTATGTATTCAACACATTATAAAAGGTCTTAATAACATCTAAGGAATAATAATGACTATTAAAGAGATTGATTGTTATAAGATGATTAGGTGGTTGAGCGCAATTTTTCAAGAATTCTTCAATGACAATTCATAATCTTTTAAAATTGTGTGCTCAACAATGCTAACCCTTAATTTTATATTCATTTTACAACTTGGTATCATTGTTTTTGGTGTCAAACATATGTAAAATAGATGGGGAGCAAGTTAATGTTCCATGTAATTCATGCTAAATAAAAGTTTCCCCATGGTATTTCAAGACAAATTTTAATCACAAAGTATTTCAAAAACTAAGTGAATTAGTATTTAAAATAAGTGAGATAAGTATTTAAATGTGATCTTGAAAAATAATAATTTGATCTTTTCGACCTCTTCGAAAAAAGGTTTTATGGTTACGATCTCATACCCTAAAACATCTTATTTCATGACGATTCTAAAGTCATAAGGTGGTAAGGTTAGGTATTTGTCTTATGATCCAACCAGAACCGGAAGGGATCTAACCAAGGACACTTATAGTTGAGAAATAGCATAGTCTTAGGTATGATTGGAGATGAATGTGTATAAGGGAAGATTGCCCGACTAAGATTGAGCTAACACTGGAAACAATCACACATGGGTGTTTTAGTGTGTACGTCTTGGTAAGCTTTAAAAGGGGGTGAAGATTTAAAAAGAAATGTTGGATAAAGGGTCTAAAGAAAGTAGCCCTCCCACTCAACTTAGGCAGAAACTGGGTTCAATAACATATCTGTCTGGAATCATATGTTGATTTGCTGATATTGAAGACGACCATCATAGACCAGTTGATTAGTTCGGTAGAGTGATGCATTGGCACAACCCTTCCAGCTAAATTGGGTTTCTCTCAAACAGAAACTTGTCTATTTTTCCGGAGATACACATACTTCTTTTGACTATATCACACCGAGTTAGGCGATATTGGAAGGTGGCAGGTCTGATACAGCCTACGAATTACTTAAAACCAAATGCACTAATCGAGTCTTGAGCCAAGAGGTCCATAAAATAAAATATCGTTAGGACACATTCATTAATTCACTTGTTGAACACCAATTGGTTCACAAGTTGTTAACAAGAGTCCTACGCATTATCCTTGTGATTGTGCCAAAAACATTCCGGAGGTGATACTTATGTACTCACATGAAATATGGAAATCCTACTTGAGCCAGCATAAAATGCTCTTGGTAGGTGACTTGGAGATTCTATATGGCATCGAACTTTAGTTGTCATAATGGAACAGAAACGATGGTTAGATTCAATATGTATCAAAACTTGTTCCAGGAAATGAATTGACGGCTTAATCAGAAAGATGTATAACTAATCTGATTCACTCTTACATGTTGTCTAGTCTGCTTTGAGATGTTCCGGTAATGAGAACTAGCAAGCATGGTAAATCTAATACATCTGTGTTAGAAGATCCTACGCTTTGAGCTGGAAACCCTGTCAAGGAGATTCTTTGAATCTACCTGATCACAGGTACAATATTTATACTGTAAAACGGTCCTACGGAACCGAAGGTTAATCTAACCAAATCCGGACGAATGACAAAGCCATATTCGTCCACACGCTTTATTGCTAACTGTTTTATTTCAGGATTCACATAAAGATAGAGATGGTGATGCCTTATTCTAGCTGAAGTCGGATTCATTACCACATGCTCATGCTCAAACTACAAAGACATACTATAAGCATCGAGATTCAAGAATCATGAAAGCTCAAGAATTAAAGACAAAGACTTTCGCACAAACTCTGATATACAAGATCTTCCTTCAAAGATATCAAGTCTATCAAGGGAGATTGTTAGCAAGCTTTCAAGATGATGCAAAGTATGAGCATGTTGGTCAAGACACAAGATCGCAAGGTGGCAAAGACGATCAAGACGGAAGGATAAAGATTTAAAGATCTCGGACGCAAAGACGAAGTCAAAAGACAATGACAAAGGCTAAAGATCAAAGATCACAAAGCATGAAGGAACAAGCCTACAACGTTGACAGAGACAAAGATCACAAGAGCTCAATGACAAAAGCAATCTCATTGATCTCACGAAGGAGTGTCACAATGAACTCACTTCGGGGGAGATTGTTAGCCTTAAAATATTGAGTCGAACAATGGAAGTTCGTTCATTAATTATATTAGGTCTCGGTCATTAATTAATATACGTTGTAATAGGCTAGACGGGTAAATGGGCTCTTAAATGTAAGCTAACCGGTCAAGTGTATCGGGGAAAGCCCAAGTAATCCCGAGCCCGGCCCGTAGAATTACTAAAGGCATGAAAGCCTTTTAGTTTTGATACATATACACCTCACCAAGGAAAGGTGGAGGTTGGTTCATTTGTAAACTTTCATTTTTCAAGTAATCCTCCCAATTCCCATTCTCTCTCTTATTTCTCTCTCTACAATTCTTCTCATCTCCTAGCTTATTTTCTTGTTCATCATAATGAAGTGAAGTGATTATATGGATTCCGACATGTTCGAATTTCTAACAACTTAATAGACTAAAAGTTGAAAGGATATGCTGTGAAAAATGCTGAGAACAAACGAAGATTGGAGATCAATCAGAGAGACAACCGTGGATAGCAACCACCATTCAAAAGACATAATGTTAGAGGTCAGAATGTAGCGAGAGCCTATACGGCTGGCAACAATAAGAGAAAACCATTTAATAAACCGTTGCCTCTCTGTAACAAGTGTAAGCTTCACCATGAAGGCCCTTGCATAGTGAGATGTAGGAAGTGTAACAAGGTTGGGCATTTGACCCAGGATTGTAAGGTCACAAATCCCGCTACTCCTACTCAGAGGGGCCAAGTAGTGAATCAGAGAGTTTTAACTTGTTTCGAGTATGGAATGCAAGGACACTTCAGGAGTGATTGCCCAAAGCTAAAAGATCAAAACCGTGGAAACAAAGATGGGAACAAAAATGGTGTTGGTGAAGCAAGAGGAAAAGCTTATGTGTTGGGTGGAGGAGACGCTAACCTCGATTCCAATGTCGTCAAGGGTACGTTTCTTCTCAATAACCATTATGCTTCTATGATTTTTGATTCGGGTGCCGATAGAAGTTTTGTGTCGACTACTTTTAGTGCTTTGCTTGATATAACCCCCGATACCTTAGACGTTAGCTATGCTGTCGAATTAGCCGACGGGAGAATTTCTGAAACTAATACCATACTTAGAGGTTGTACGTTAGGATTATTAGGCCACCCATTCAATATTGACCTAATGCCAATCAAACTTGGTAGTTTTGACGTCATCATCGGCATGGATTGGTTATCGAACCATCATGAGGTGATTGTTTGTGATGAGAAGATCGTACGAATTCCCTATGGAGATGAAGTTTTAATAGTTCAAGGTGATAGAGACGGCAAAGGAGAGAAGTCGAAGTTGAGCATTATACCGTGCACTAAGACTCAAAAATATATTGAGAGAGGTTGCCTAATTTTTCTGGCGTAAGTGATGAAGAAGGAAATCGAGGACAAGTCGGAGGAGAAGCGACTTGAGGACGTGCCGACTGTACGGGACTTTTCGGAAGTCTTTCCAGAAGACTTGCCTGGGCTACCGCCTACGCGACAAGTTGAATTTCAAATCGACTTGGTCCCTGGTGCTGCACCCGTGGCACGCGCCCCGTATAGATTAGCACCATCAGAACTGCAAGAACTGTCTACTCAACTATAAGAACTTTCTGGCAAGTGATTTATAAGACCGAGTTCCTCACCCTGGGGAGCCCCGGTCTTGTTTGTCAAAAATAAATATGGATCTATTCAGATGTGTATCGATTACCGCGAGCTAAACAAGCTTACTGTGAAGAATCGATATCTACTTTTGAGAATCGACGACTTATTTGATTAGTTGCAAGGATCAAGTGTCTACTCGAAGATCGACTTGAGGTCTGGTTAACACCAACTCATAGTTCGTGATGAGGATATTCCAAAGATGGCGTTTAGGACTCGCTATGGTCACTACGAGTTCCATGTAATGCCTTTTGGATTGACAAACGCACCGGCGGTATGCATGGATCTGATGAATCGGGTGTACAAACCGTACTTAGATAAATTCGTGATCGTTTTTATTGATGACATCTTGATCTACTTCAAGAGAAAAGAAGAGCATGAGAAACACCTTAAGTTAATCATGGAGTTGTTTAAGAAAGAAGAATTATACGCCATGTTTTTGAAGTGTGACTTTTGGCTATCGAAGGTACAATTTCTTAGTCACGTGATTAATAGTGAAGGCATTCACGTAGACCCAACTAAGATTTAGTCAATCAAGGATTGGGCTTCGCCCAAGAATCCGACAGAGATTCGTCAATTTCTAGATCTTGCTAGCTATTACCGATGAAGCTGCAAAAATTGATTGAAGTGAAAAGGCAGAAGCTGCATTTCAACTGTTGAAGCAGAAATTATGTAGTGCACCGATTTTGGCTTTACCCGAAGGTAGTGAAAATTTCATCGTTTACTGTGATGCTTCTTGTAAAGGATTCGGCGCAGTTTTGATGCAAAACGCGAAGTTCATAGCCTACGCGTCACGTCAACTTAAGATTCATGAGAAGAATTACACTACACATGACTTAGAGCTTGGAGCTGTAGTGTTTGCTCTCAAAATGTAGAGACATTATCTGTACGGCACGAAATGTGTTATGTTCACTGATCATAAGAGTTTGCAACATATACTAGATCAGAAAGAGTTGAACATGAGACAACGTAGTGGTTAGAGCTGCTGAGCGACTACGACTGCGAGATTCGTTATCATCTAGGAAAAGCGAACGTGGTGGCGGATGCCTTGATCTAAAGGGAACGGATTAAGCCACTACGAGTTTGAGCTTTGGTTTTGACGATTGGTCTAAACCTTCATGTGCAAATTTTAAATGTTTAAGTTGAGGCGAGAAAGGAAGAAAATTTTGGAACCAAAGATTTGTGTAGTATGATTAAGAAGCTAGAGCCACGTGCTGATGGAACGTTATGCTTGAGGAATAGAAGTTGGATACCCTGTCTTGGTGACTTAAGAGAGTTGATTATGCATGAGTCGCATAAGTCAAAATATTTAATTCATCCTGGATCGGACAAGATGTACCAAGATTTAAAGAAACTGTATTGGTGGCCGAATATGAAAGCAGAGATTGCCATCTACGTCAGTAAATGTTTGACCTGTGCCAAAGTCAAGGCCGAATACCAAAAACCATCCAGTTTGTTGGTTCAACCTGTGATCCCAGTATGTAAGTGGGAAAACGTTACTATGTATTTCGTTACTAAGTTACCAAAGATGACGTCTGATCAAGATACAATTTGGGTAATTGTAGACCGACTCACAAAGTCTGCTTATTTCTTACCAATGAAGGAAACCGACTCAATGGAGAAGTTAACGAGACAATACTTGAAGGAAGTAGTCTCAAGACATGGTGTGTCGGTTTTGATTATTTCTGATCGAGACAGTAAGTTTACATCTCATTTCTGGAAATCACTAAATGAAGCCCTAGGTACTTAATTGGATATGAGTATGGCTTACCATCCACAGACTGATGGTCAGAGTGAGAGAACCATCCAAACCTTGGAGGACATGCTACGTGCTTGTGTGATTGATTTTGGGAAAGGTTGGGATAGACACCTAACTTTGGTGGAGTTTTCTTACAACAACAGTTATCACATGAGTATCAAAGCTACACCATTTGAAGCTTTCTACGGCCGAAAGTGTAGATCGCCTATTTGTTGGGCTTAGGTTAGAGACGCTCAGCTCACTGGTCCAGAAATTATTCATGAAACAACTAAGAAGATCATACAGATCAAGAAGCGTATTCAAGCTGCACGAGCTAGACAGAAGAGCTACGCCGACAGGAGACGTAAGCCATTGGAATTTGAGGTTGGAGACAAGGTCATGTTGAAAGTGTCATCGTGGAAAGGGGTGATACGTTTCGGCAAACGGGGGAAGCTAAACCCTCGCTATATTGGACCTTTTAAGATTCTTGATAGGGTAGGAACGCTTGCTTATCGACTTGAACTCCCAGTGCAAATAAGCCGAGTTCATAATACTTTTCATGTTTCTAATTTGAAAAAGTGTTTCGTAGACGAACCACTAGCTATTCCGTTGGATGAGATCCAGATTGATGACAAGCTAAATTTCATTGAAGAACCAGTTAAAATTATGGATCGAGAAGTTAAACGGCTAAAGCAAAGCCGCATTCCAATCATGAAAGTCCGTTGGAATTCGAGACGAGGGCCCGAGTTTACTTGGGAGCGCGAAGACCAAATGAAGAAAAAGTACCCTCATCTTTTTGTTAACCCTTCGTCCACGTCTTAAGCTTTGAGGACAAATCTTCTTTAACGAGGGAAGAATGTCACACCCTGACAATTTTAGGTCAATATTTTCAAACTTTCCGACAATTATTTTGACTTATATATGTTACGTTTGAATCTGGCAGTTTACCGGGAAGTTAACCCGCGTAAATCTGAAAAAACATCATCGGACGCGTTCCGACTTTAGATTTTGATTAGTTTAGATATTATATGAGTTATTTTATCTTTTCTAAGTGTTTTGTAGTTTATGATCACTCCCGGTAGTTATTTTTACGCTTTAACGTTTAAATTGCGTTTTTTGCGTTTTTGATCTAACGAACCCCGGGAACCCGAAATCTTTTCGTTTAAACTTTAGTTATCGTCCATATCATGTCCATAAGTTAAAATTTTCGTTCACCCTATTCTCTTGTTATATATTGGATGCCTAAACCCAAACCACATGCACCATAAGTCTTGAAATTAAATAAAAGGCATCTTTTCTTTAACTTCTCATGCATGTGTGTGAAAGTGACAAATGAGAGAGTCCTTCTCATGAACATTTTCTCAAGTTTGACAATATCATGTGATACTTGCACCCTTTGACTTCATTTGACCAACTAATGACCAACTTATGCATCTAGTGTGAACCAAGACTCAAAATGTTGAACCATATGGTCCTTGTGGCTTGCCTATTGCCGAACCCACACACACACCTTTGGTGTGTGTTGGTCACTTAGTGCTACCAAAAAATACCCTTTAACCTAATATCTTTCTATAAATACCATCCCATATCACAACTTAGGGTTTCATAATCATTTTCAAGCCTCTAAAAATTTATTTCTCTCCCTCATCTCTTCATGAAGCCCACGGCCAACAAACACCCACATAGGGTTTCCATTCTCTTTAACTTCTTGCATAATCCAAGCATTCTAGGTTCATTTCTAAGGTTACCTAAGGTGTTTGCAAGTATTGGTTCTTTGATTTAAGGGTTTTCTTCAAGATCTACAAATTAAGGTTTGGTTATTATTTGGGGTTTTTCAAGATCTAGTAATTTTGGGTATAGATCTTGTGTTATTGCTTCTTGTTCTTCCTTCTTGTAAGTACCTTGAATATTTTCTTGAGATCTACTTTTGTTCTTTCTTACATGTTCAAGATTCATACATCCATACGTTGTGTTTTATTTTTTTAAAGATTATAATAAAACAAGATTTCATAAATAATGATACTACTTTGTTTCACTAGTTAAATATTATGTTCTTGGTGAGATGAGAGTTGAATGAGTGTTGCAAAAATAGAAATGAAGGGATTAGGTTAGATTTAGGTGTGGTTTTGTTATGGATTAGTTGTTAATGGAGACTAGGCTAGATTAGACACTATTGTGAAGTTTGGGTGGATTTTTGTTGCGTTTTTGGCAAAAAGTGCTTGATGATCCAAATTTGTTTTGGGGTTTTGAGCGACCTAAAAATGTTTCATTAGGCATAAAAGTAGTTTTCGAATAGCTTGTTTCGAATAGATAGTTTTTCATATATCACACATTAAAATCGGACTTAAAACGGCCAAGTTATGGCCAAATAAAACTTGAAACATTTTTCGACAAACTGATTCGTGGCTAGTATACACTTAAAATAACTCAAATGCAAATCTCAACCAAATGCCCTTAACCAAGGCAAAAGGTCAAAATCTACACAAAGAGATTAAATATATAAGAATCAATTATAAAAAGATTCCGGAAGAGATATTCCCGGGTCGTATGTCCCAACGAGGCTGCAATTGAAAGTAATCCTGGTTTGATGAGAAATTGAATGATGGAGAATATTTAGATATGATGGAAACACTGATATAATCACAACTAAAATTAATTAAATAAAACCTAATTTAATCTACGGGAAACAGTTATAGGAAATAGGGATCTTAAAAACTACGGGAAACAAAATTAGTTATTGGAAAATCCTAAAATACAATTTATATTAAAAACGGGAAACAGAAATAGGAAATAGGGAAACCTAAATACTAAAAATTAAGAAAATAAATGCTAAATTAAATTAAAAATTAAAATTAAATTCTAATTAAGTTAATTTGAAAAATAAAAAAAACTAGAATAAAAACGGAGGTCGTTTGAATGCTAAACGAAAAGAAACGGTAAAACGCACCCGGTAAAACGGGTCTAAGACTGAAATTTAAGAAAAATTAAGCCTACACTAAATTTTATATTTTTCCTAGACACTAAATGACAAAAGAAAATTTTATAAAAAAGAAAAATATTTTTTTATTAATTTTTGGATTTTTTTATGAATTTTTAAAGATTAATAACTAATTAAAACTAAGAAAATAGAAAAAGACAAAAAATAAAAGTTATAAAAATTCTGAAAAAATAAAATTAAATAAAGAAAAAGTTAACAATTCTAAAAATATAAAAATGCCCAAAAGTTACTGAATAAATAAAAAGTAATTAAACTAATTAATTTTAAACCTAATTTAATTAATTAAATTAAATAAAACTAACTACAGTTAATTATAGGGACTAACAGGGTAAGGACACAAGGACTAACGGGGAAACAACAAACTGACAAGGGGGACTAACTCTGGTAACTATAAAAGGGAAATTTACACTAATGGTCCCTGAATTGGACCCCGATTGCAAATTAGGTCCAAATTGCTTATTAGCTAAAAGTCAAAACAGGAAAGTTGTAAAGGGGCTTGAGCTTATCATTTTTTATAAAAGGACTAGTGGCTGAAAGGGTCTAAATAAGCCAGAAACATGAGCTTTTTGGGCTGACAGAATGTTAATAAGCTTAAAAGCTTATTGGCTTTTTCTTTGAGCTAAAAAGCTCAAGATAAGCTGAAAATGAATCTAACTAACTATACTAAGCTGAGGCTACCTATATTAACTAAGCTTAATACCAATAAGCCCTAAAGTAAGCTAAAATCAAGATAAGCTATGTTAACAGCTTATTATAAAAACAGAAAAATGGGGACTTTAAGCCTATAATAAGCTATACTAGAGGAGGAGTTAAGCTACAAAACTATGGGGAATTAAAGGGAAACTAATAAGCTACAATAAAAGCTAAAAGAAACTAGGGGTTCTATGGATAAATAAGCTGGAAAATGATGCTGAATTAAGGTGCTCAGCACCAGGGGAAGGCACACAGTGAGCTTAAGGCTAGGGGGCTTTTTGGGCTTATGCAATAAGCTTTCAAGGGCTTTTTAGCCTAAATATCCAAGCACAAACAGATTAATGGGCATATGATTGAGCTTATTTCCAAAGTTTGGGTTTCTAGGGTTAAGAAAAAACTGCTGGTTTTGTGGCTTAAAAATGGGAGTTTTCAAAGAATCATGCATACATACACTTTGACTCATACTTGGTCAAACCAAAGGGACAGAACAAGGGGTTTTGAAAAGAGCTAGAAACAACACAATATAGCACAAAATACAAATGTGCTTATGCTGCTTAAGCTCAGCTTGTGGCACTTAAGCTTGATTTGGCTTATTCAAATTTTAAACAATTTAATTTTGGATACTTTAAAAACTTATTTTAAACTAAATAGTAGTATTAAAGAGGCTCTTAATAACCCTACCACTCAGCCAAAGTTGGCTGAGTGGTTTACAACCATGCCAATCCCCTTAAAAAAAATTTGACCATTTTGAATGCTAAAACCAAACAACCCCTTTATTTATAAAAAGGCTTGTTAAACGTTTTTTTTGGTAATGGAGGACACGAGGTAATTAATTTTAGGTTGATTTGATAAACTCTTTTGCCACATTTTTAACCAAATTTAAAAGGTTTTAACAACTTGAATGATATTTCAAATTTCGACAAAAGCAATTTCACAAACACTCTTAACTTGTATTAAAACTGAAAGTATTACAAAAACTTAAAAACTAAACTGAGTACAACAATTTTAAAGCAAGCTTAAGTAAATTTTAAACTAAGAAAAGTAAAAAACAGGTATATGTGCTTCGGGTTGTCTTCTTCTCTTTTATAGAGGTCTCCAAAGACTTCTATCTCTTGGGTTGAGCTTGTTGTGAGAGTAGGAAGCCTCACAAGCAATCCTAGCCCTTCATTTGCCTTGTACACTATCTCACCATTGAAGGGGGGTGCGGGGTTGAGTGATTTCCAAGTGGGAAGGGTTATAGGGGCAGGGTAAGGTGGGAAAAGGTGAGGGGTGAGCTGTAGAGTGTACTAGGGATAGTGGTTTTGGCCAAAAACCATGGGGAAAGCTGGTATGGTTTTGGCGCCAAGGGGGTGAGGTACGGGGTGGGTTGCAGGGTTTAAACGAAAAGAATGGGGAAGAGGCAAAAGTGCCCCCCCATCTTTCTTTCTCTTTTCATTCCATATTTGGCCGAAATTCAGTTATAATGAAGTTTGGAAAGTGGCACATTTGGCCCCTGTGGTTTAGTCATCCGTCCCTCTCGGTCTCTAAAAATGTGAATCAACGTTTTGGCAATTTGCCAAAAATTGTGTCCTCTAGTTGTGTGTGTGTATGTTTGATAAAATTGCTAAAAAAGTCTTGTGTTTTATTTTTCATATTTTTTCTTTTTAAAGTATAACAGTTGTAATATCCCGCGCGACGCACCCCATTGCGTTGGACTACGTTTCCACTTCTCTCGACGCCTTTCTCTCCATTTTTAATACTTCTTAACAAGGTTTTTTTACTCTCTCTTTCCATTTTTGGTCACATTGCTCGTTCTTATTAAATATGGTCGTTTTGGGCCCTTGTATTGGGCCCACTGGGCTTGGGTTTGGGTATGGGCTTGTATTGGCCCTAATTGAGTGTGTCTGGGCCCCAATAAGGGTTAGGCTATGTTATTGTGGGTTTTAAGGACCAATAATTGTAATTGCTTGGTTATTGGCTTTTTTCAAGCTCCAAATAAGGTTATGAAGTGGGTTTTGTGTGTACAATGGCTTAGATTGGCTGTAACTGTTCATGGCTGGATTGGGCCTTCAAAGTCTTCACCGTCTTTGTAATTGCACACAAGATGCTGTTGAAAATTGATTGAGGGCCCAATTTGGTTTCACAGTCTTCATTTAATTAATACTATTGGGCTTCCCGGACCATAAGATGGGTAAGAGTACATCCAATAGTATTCTTCAGTTACTGGATCGGTTTGACTGCTGATTTTTCAGTATTGGGACTCTGACTTTGGCTTTTTTTGGACTTTGGCCATGATTTTGCACAGTCTTTTCCATTCCATACTAAGTTTTTATTGAGTCTTTTGTGGATTGGTTTTTCTGTCTTTTTGTTGTGTATCACTTCTGCACAATACAAATGCAAAACAAACATATATTTGGCAGTTTTTGTCTGTTTTTGGTTATTTAAGCTCGTTTTTTAGAGGTAAAAGATATGTGTAATTAAGCACTTATCAGTGGCGCTGACTTGAAGATGGCTAAACTGTTATCATTCAAACTTTATGTTTTCATGTAGATTTTGAGGCCTCTGTTTGTAAAAACTTTGATGATATAATGAATGATAACTTATGTTTTAAAAACATCTCTTTTGAGTCGTTTTCTATGATTATGACTGTTGTACTATGAAATAATACCCCAGATTAGCTTCTGCTGCTATATGTAAAAAATGGGGGATGTTATAGATTGATATCAAGAGCCACGGTTATAGAGAACAAGGTTGAAACCTTAACTATAACTACTTTTCTTTTTCTATCCAAGAAAGTCCTCCGTGCCACTACATCTCCCGAATAGTATGTAAAGTACATAACACTAGTACAAATCTAGGATTTCGTCACACATGCTGTTTTTTAACGGCCACACAGTCAGATATTTATGTGACTAAATGTACCAGGATAAAATAAACAGCCACACTTGAACTCATTTTGTGTGACAATTTAGAATTTCAAATATTCACACATTTGATTATTTTTGTGACTAGACTTAACTGGTAATTTTTTGTTGATTATTTAGTCACTTATAATTAGGACGTGTGAAAAGATACAAATAAGTTTGAAACATTAGTCACACTATATTTATACATATGTGACAAATATATGTCACATAATTGAAACAATGTGACCAAAATCCATATGATGTGTCACATGGAAGTAATTGTGTATGTGGCTAAATATATAGTCAAGTTTGTCACACATTATTAAAAGTGAATGTCTATTTTTTGCTGAATATTTAGCCAAATAACGATTTGAAATGTGTGACGACTGAAAAGTGTTTGAAGCATTGTCACGAATATACATTTAAAAGTGACAAATATATGTCACACACTTGAACAGTGTGACCAAATGTCATATATGGTCACACTAAACCATAGACATACATGATTAAGTGTAACAAAAATTCGATACATAAGGCCCATGTAAGTTAATATGTTGTTCTATAGTTTAGTGTATGTTTGCTATGCCAAAACTTATGGTTTAGGTCACATTTAAATTGTTAGCTGATCATGTGACTATAGGCTTTTCATTAGTCACACCAACTATCACAAATATGTATTTAATTATGTTCTATGGCCACTTTATAGGGTCTTATATGTGATATACATTTCAAATAGTCACATTGAGAAATATTCATTGTGACTATTATTTATAGCAAAATATGAACTAAGTTATCATTAACCTTGTATTGTCACATTGAGTGTTCTGTATGATTAAATTACAATTTGTTATATATGGTCACATGAAGTATTTATTTAGTGTCTAAATCGTAGAGTCATATTTTGTCCACGTTATTTAAGTGTAGTCACAATTCATACATATGGTCACAACATTTCTGATTAACTTATGTAATTTTAGGGGTTAGATAGGATTTTATAGTGATTGTTTGAGTCTATTTGAGATTCACTGCATGAATTGAGTTTTTAGACTATTTAGTTTGAGTATAAGTTTGATTATTCATGCATATACTAAATATACTGTATTGCTCATTTGCCCAATCGATAAAGTCATCAAAACAAAACCTATATCATCTTCACCCCTGATCAAAAAACCACAACTGATAAAAAAACCATTTGACTTTAATTTAAACACACTTAATTCATCCATGGCATCATCATGTTGCAGTTCGAATGTCACACCCACTCCCATTTTAGATGAGATCATTGCTCTTAGTGGTGAGACAGAGATACCAAAGGGATGAGATCTTATTGAGCACAGATGCTTTGAGGAGGAGGTTTTAAAAAATTTATTCGTGATAAGATTGCCTGATGTTTAAGGCTGGCTAACAAAAGGGTGCGTTACGCTGATTCCTGAGATGGAGAGCAAAGAGTGACAAAGATGTTGGAAGGATGCCATTGACTGTTTTAAGGAAACTAAGGACTAGGTTGAGCTTAGCTGTCTATTTGTCCAGCTGCGGACAAAATTTTGTTGGTTGTTAAGGAGCTAATAGTTAATTATGCTTAATGGATTTATTGTGAATAAGATTAGGTGTGGATGGGTTTGGGGTTTGTGCATATGTTTTATGTTTTTTTCGGATGTGAAGCTAAGTTGGGAAGCTGGTTGGGTTTATAAGTGGGCGTGTAGTATGCCCAGGTTTGTTAGTTATAATCTTTAACTTACTGTCAATCTAAACATCTTTTGTAGTTCTATTCACTTGAATATGTAATGGATGGTTAAATGGAATGGAAATTTATATTCTATATTTTTTCCTCCCCCCCCCCCCCCCCCCCCCCCCCCCCCCCCCCCCATGGTCATCTTAATTGTTCTTCATTTTATACATTATGCTGGTTTTTTTACTGTTGTGATTGCCATTTACTCAGTATTCTTGTGATTGCCATATCTATTAAGGAAAACCTTTTTTAGAAAACTGCTTTTGTTTTCACTTAATAGTTTTGTTTGGTATGGAGTATGATAAGTTATTATGCATAAGCTTTTTCAAATGGTCATGACTTTAACATTTAATAAAGAAGCTGTTAACTACAGTCTCAGTCAATAAGTTTAGCCAAGCACCAAGACTCTGTAAAAAATGCTTACTTTATCTATTAAAAAAATCATTTTTAGTTGATTGGATAAGCTTATATTTCAATAGTAGCATCTGTTTAGATTGGGAGATGATTAATTAGTTATTAACCATATGCTTTGCATACTAGAATCAAGCTATTTGGGTCAGCTGGAAATTGGCGCCTGCAATACCTATAGTTATGTATAATCTGGAATCGCATTTAGTAGTATCTACTTGATTCTGCAATGAACATTAGTCTAACATTAGATTACCAAAGTCTTAGTTATGATTCCAGGCTAAGGGTGTGTTTGGATAATGATTGAGAAGGGAAATGTATTTCAAGGGATGTATATCAGGTGGCAGACTTTTTGCTGTGGTGTCATCAAAGTTTATGATACTTCATGCGGGATGTTTATCTATGTGGGTGACTTTTGATATTCTATACTTTTATGAAATCTATTCCATACATTTCTTTACGTAGTAACTCTCCCATGCCAAGCTTTAACTTTTTTTCCTCAAGCAGTAGTAACTTTGTACTAGTAGTTGTAACTTTTACACCAACAACATTAACTTGTACTAGCAGTAGTAACTTCCACTAGCACCATTAACTCTCACCGGCAGCATTAACTGTATTACCAGCAGTAGTAAACACTATTTTTCATTGTAGCTCTCCAGCAGTACTAACTTTACTATCAGTACAAAGTTATACTAGCACTAACTTATTCTAGCAAGTAGTTATTATTTATTAACTAGATAGTACTAACTATGTACCTGAGCAGTAAATATATTTACACAAGCTGTACTAAACCTATTGGTAATATTTTCATTTGAAGATCATCAGAAGCACTATCTTTAATTGAACAGCTCTAACTCGAAAAACTTTGAACATCATTAATCTTCACATCATCAAGAGACTTTTAATCCCTACAGTGTTTTAGTTTACATTTTGTTACTGGTTTGATCTTCATGATGATGTTTACTGGCTTAATTTTATTCTTTATGTGCTAAAGCGATGTTCGGGGGCTTATTGTAGATGAGATACTGGGTTTATGCTCCCCTGTAATATTTCAGTTAGTGATGTTTTTTATTTCATTATAAAGGACAATAGTATAAAGCCTATGTATTAAGTGATTTGAATGTGTTTTTAATAATTGATAGTGTCACCTTGTTTATGAGTTTTGCGTTTGGTTTTTCTTTTAGTTTTTGTGCGATATGTATGTATTAAATACAAGTATGAACTAACCAAATGCAAGTGTAGTTAATGTTTATGTCATATTAACTACACTTGCATTGTCAGCTTAAGAAAGATACAATATATACAAGAGCTATGCTACATCCACAAACACATCCACAAACAAACATCCACAAAATGAGGTGGCATTTTTTGATTGTTGTGGTTTTTAATTATTTCTCTCTCTTCTCTTGATTAAACACAATTCATAAACAATGGCCACCTCATTTTGTGAAGGTTTGTTTCGTGGATGTGTTGTGGATGTAGCTTAGCTCTATATACAAAAAACATCACCAACTGTAGGTTAAACAATTAATATTAAAGTTGAAATTCCTTTACAGAGTATTTGCAACAAAACCAATAAGCTTAATTTTTATGGGGTTCTGCATACAAAATTTAAAACATTAAAAAAGAATGTGACAGCTTGAGCATGGACATGTTCACTTGGATTTTTCGTTTAACAATACCTTCACGAATCGGTTCGTGGTAGTCATTTTTGATTCATTAAATAAGTCGCGTCGATTTTACACATGGCAATATGTTATCTTTGTGCTCGTGAATGACTGTACTAAATTCCTCATCATTCTCAATGCTAGCTTTGTAATTCTTGGTAGGTGTTTAAAGACAATAGACAAATTTTTATCTATCTGGTTTTCCACATAAACACTTGTTTGCTTTGTGAGGCTAATATGAACAGATCATCCTGTGCCCTTAAACGATTTCAGGTCTCACAAAGTATACAAGATTAGGATCGTGTTTGACCCCACCAGCTTTTGATTAACTTGATCACATTTGAAATAGGAAGAATTTGCCTAAAACGGTAATTAGTACCATATCTCTAGGTAAAACACATAATTAAAAGGCGTGTTCCTTATGGTTGCCAACTTCTTTGGACATGTGAAGATCTACTGCCTCAACACTAACCCCATTATTCTGATAAACTATGCCATCATTACTTTTCATACGAAATGTATACCCATTGATGTTATATGCCTTGTATTTCACTATGGTGACGCGTGGCCCATATGATATCCACCTTACAGTTTCTGATACACTATCTTTTGATATCGCTAACTCTCTTTTAACCTGAATTTTATTACAAGTATATATTACCTTTAAATTGCAGGAACAACAAACAAACAATTAAAGAATAAGAGTGTTTGGGATAATGAAATGGTGTGCTGGTGGACCTCTATCTAATGTTATATACAGGAGTGACACTTCACATTTAATCTCAACTAACTTCTATTTAGCAACAAAAAACAATTATAAACAACATATGAGTAATTACCTCTTCGCGTAACCACTTAGTAAAAGATTTACTGTGCTTATTCTCCAGCAATGCTATTTGTTAACCCGGGTTTTTTGTTTTCAAAACTTGCTTGTGTCCCTGAAACAAAACAATGTCTTTGATTATTGTATTTGATAGAACATTTTAAGCAACAAAAATAGGACATGTGTTTAGTAATACTTACTTGATATATGAGTAAAATGTTCATCTGTAATTCTTGTATTTTTACCATACAAATTGTTGTTTTGATAAGACTTCCCTGGAGATTCAATTGATTTGTCCGTGCCGTCAATGGCTTTCCGTCTCTTTTCATTGGTTACATGTTTATCAGGTGGTATACCAATAGTTTTCATGGTTTTATGATATTTGCTAAAAAACTCTATTGTTTCTTCCATGATAGTCTCCTCAGCAATGCATCCCTCTGGTCTATTTCTGTTTTGCACATGTCCTTTAATAACCTCTCATTACATATTTGAAGGGATACATCCATCGAAAGCATATGGGACCACATAATTTTACCTCCCTAGTTAGGTGCACAGTCAAGTGTATCATAATATCAAAAAATGACAAAAGAAAGAACTTCTCGAGTAGGCACAGTGTCATAACAAGTTCCAATTGTAGCTTATCTAGTTCTTGCAAGTTGATTTCTTTCCATTACATTTAATTTAAAGAAAAAGCAAACATGATTAATAGCATGTATCGTGTGGGTGGGTGCCATGAGTTGATGTATAACGATGGCAAAAAACTCTTGCGTTAGCATGTGTTAGTCATCGATTTAAGGCCAATGAGCCTCCTATCCTTTTAGGCATGACCAAATAGAGGAATTTGAGAATACCCTTGTAGTAACTGATGTTGGATAAACGTTTCACAAAAGTGTCTTTTTTTAGCATTCGTTAATGTTGTACCTGCTGGAGGTAGTGTTATTTGTCTGTCTTCTTGTTCTAGCAAAACAACTCTGGTTTTATACCCAACTTGCCATATCCAATATGCATTCATTCCATCTTTTGGTCTTTCTAGGAACATTAGCAAAGTTTGACTAGACTTGACAAACATTCGTTTCTTCTACATGCATGAAGTCATACAATGTGGACAGATTTATGCCTCAAATACTTTAGCTTTTGATACCAAATGTTGAATTTCTTCCAATATGCTTTATTTACTTGGTTTGAATTACCCTCTACTTCTGTTGTTTTCCTTTTCTGCTTTTGAATCTTCCCACCTCTGCCTCTCGTATCTTCTTGGTTTTCTGAGGTCTTATTGTTTGTTCATTTTCCTTTTCCCCACTTATTTTCAATATGTTGTACCTTGTTATATATTTGTTCCCCGATCAATGGATTTGGAGCAAGTTGAAATTCTTGTTGTCCATTAAACGCCTTTTTTGCCTTTTGAACGGATGGTTGTATGGTAGATATTGTCTGTGTCCAGCATAACTTTGCTTGGATGAGGCAGAAAGTCTAACATAGTGTGTATCTTTCCCGCATACTACATAACCTTTGAATCCACTGTATGGGCAGCCACATAATGTACCAAGTGCAGGGTAATCATTTATCATCCATAACACAACGGCACGTAGATTAAAGTTTTCTTTTGTGGAAGCATCATGTGTATCAACACCTGTCTCAAATAAGGTATGCAGATCATCAACCAACGGTTCTAAAAAACATCGATATCATTTCTTGGGTATCCCGATATTAATACCGAAAGCATGATAAACTTTCTTTTCATACACAACCATGGAGGAAGGTTGTATATGACAGATAAAACTGGCCATACACTGTGATGCCTAGTTCCTGAGTTGACGTCAACCCCATCAGCCGATATTCCTAGCCGTAGATTTCTCGGATCTTTAGCAATTTCGGGGAATTTTTCATCTATGGTACGCCATGCCTGTGAATCTGCGGGGTGACGTAAAACACCATCTGTTATCCTCCTTGTTGCGTGCCATCTTAGATCTTCTGAAATACTTTCTAACTTAAAGAGTCATTGCAGTCTTGGTATAATTAGAAAGTACCACATTACCTTTGCCGAAATGTTTTCATACACTTTATGTGTCTTATTATCCACCTTCCATCTTGATATCCCACAAGTTGGACAAACAGTCAACTCCTTGTTATCCTTCCAGTAAAGAATGTAGTTGTTGCTACATACATGTATCTTTTTGTATCCTGATCCCATCATTCTCATTAGTTTTTTGGCCTGATAAGTTTTTTCAACCATTTCATTACCAGTAGGTAGCATCTTTTTTAACAATCCTAGTAATTCAGTAAAGAACTTATCAGAAGCTCCATACTTACCCTTCGAGTTGAATAGTTTAACTATTACGGACAACTTTGTGAAGTCAGGACATCCTTTGTAAAGTGGCTTCTCCGCGTCTAATAATAGTTCTTGAAACTTGGCAAGGTCATCCTTATCAAAACTTTCTTTTGTAGCATTAACCATTTATATTGTTGCTGGGTCATCTGTTGGAATTTCTGAACCAAAATCAATGTCGAAATCCGTGTCGTTAACAAACTCTGTTGTAGCATTAACAGGTATTTGGGCAGTTGTTGCTTGCTCATCATTTTCTCCATGTTTATCCTATTTTGTGTAGCTTAGATCAATCCCATATTTGAATAAATAGAACTGCACTTCCTCCACTTTATGTTGTATGTGGTTTAAACATGTGGTACACGGACATGGCATCATAAGCTGTTGTTTATTACCTCGTGGGTCGATGTTCCTCATCTTCATAATCAATAAACGCTGCTACTCCATCAATATAAGATTTGTTGGTCCTATTAGTTCCCATCCAAGACTTGTCCATGTTTATAAATGTGTCCCATATATCCGAGCAGCAATCTTCCAGGAGCAGGAGCTTAGTGGTTGTAGTCCTTATAGGTCACCCCATCGTTAGTTTAAGGGTACGGTGAGGCGTTATGGAGGATTCAAGTAGGGGGTTTTCCAACAACTCAAACAATGTGATACAATATACTTGAAATCAATTAAGAAATGACAAGTATACCTCAATTTGCCAACAAAAACCAATATAAACTTAAAATATAAGAACAGAGTCTGGTAACTTGTCATTTACTTAAGAACATTTTTTAGTTGCAATTAATAGGGTTACTTATAACCAATTAACTAGCTAATTTTACCAAGAAATTGACATAATTTACAATAGAAAATCTCAAAACAAATGCTCAATTACAGCATAGTCAAGACATTTTCAATTATAGAATCATAAATACGATTTTTTTAGAATGATGTGTACAAAATTAACATAACAATACTTACTTGTAGTGACGGGAGTGGTGGGTCTATGACGGGAGAGTGATAGTGTCAGAACCATAATAAATCACTTACACTTCATTATTGAAACAAGAAAATAAGATGAGATAAAATGGAAGAAGTTTAGAGAGAAGTTAGAGAGAGAAAGGTAGAGAGAAGAAAAAGATGGAAGATTACTTGCCAAATTACAAAATGAGAATTAACAAGAACCAACCCCCTCTCCATACTTGGAGAGGGGTATTTATAGTTAATACCAAGAGGCTTTCATGCCTTGGTATTTCTACGGGCCGGGCTCGGGATTACTTGGGCTTTTGCCCGATACACGTGACCGGTTAGATTACATTTAAGAGCCCGTTTACCCGTGTAGCCTATTACAACGTATAATTATTTAATGACTGAGACCTAATATAGTTATGAACGAACTTCCATTGTTCGACTCATTATTTTGAGGCTAACAATCTCCCCCGAAGTGAGTTCATTGTGACACTCCTTCATGAGATCAATGAGATTGCTTTTGTCGTTAAGCTCTTGTGATCTTTGTCTCTGTCTACGTTGTAGGCTTGTTCCTTCATGCTTTGTGATCTTTGATCTTGAGCCTTTGTCATTGTCTTTTGACTTCGTCTTTATGTCCGAGATCTTTAAATCTTTTCCTTGCTTGTCTTGATCGTCTTTGCCACCTTGCGATCTTGTGTCTTGACCAACATGCTCATACTTTGCATCATCTTGAAAGCTTGCTAACAATCTCCCCTGAAGCTTGATTTCTGAGGAGTTATCTTTAATATCAGAGTTTGCGGAAGTCTTTGTCTTTAATTCTTGAGCTTTCATGATTCTTGAATCTTGATGCTTATAGTATGTCTTTGTAGTTTGAGCATGAGCATGTGGTAATGAATCCGACTCCAGCTGGAATGAGGCATCACCATCTCCATCTTTATGTATCCTGAAATAAAACAGTTAGCAATAAAGCGGGTGGACGAATATGGCTTTGTCATTCGTCCGGATTTGGTTAGATTAACCTCCGGTTCCGTAGGACCGTTTTACAGTATAAATACTGTACCTGTGATCAGGTAGATTCAAAGAATCTCCTTGACAGGGTTTCCAGCTCAAAGCGTAGGATCTTCTAACACATATGTATTAGATTTACCATGCTTGCTTGTTCTCATTACCGGAACGTCTCAAAGCCCCCCCCCCCCCCCCCCCCCCCCCCCCAAGCAGACAACAACACGGTAAGGGGGGAATCAGATAGTTACTACTTTCGATTGAGTCGTCAATTATTTCTGGGAAACAAGTTTGCTATATTGAATCGCACCATCGTTTCTTTCCAGTTGACACAAGTTCGATTCATATAGAATCTCGCAAGTCACCTACCGCAGTGCTGTTTGATGATGACACTGGAAGGATTTCCATTCGTCATTGTGAATACTTAAGAGTATCACTCTGAATGTTCTGGCAGAATCACAAGGATAATGCGTAGGACTCTTGTTAACAGCTTGTGAATTTAATGATGTTCAACAAGTGTTTGTCATGTAATGTGTCCTAATGAGATTTATTTGATGATCTCTTGGCTCTAGACTCGATTAGTGCGTTTTGGTTTTTGTAATCGGAGGCTGGAGCAGACTGCCACCTATTCAATATCAACTAACTCGGAGTGAGAAAGTCAATAGAAGTCATGTGTATCTCCGTGACAAATGAGACAAGTTTCTTTTGAGAGAAACCCGAATGGCTGGGAAGGGTTGTGCATTGCATCACTGGGTCCATGATGTCGTCTTCAATGTCAGCAATTAACATTGTGATTCTGACAGCATATGTATTGACCCGGTTTCTGCCTAAGTTGTGTGGAGGGCTTCTTTCTTTTCACCCTTTATCCATACATTTCTTTTTCATTCTTCAACCCCTTCAATGCTTACCAAGACGTCATTACTAACACCTTGTTGTGATTGTTCCAGTGTTAGCTCAATCTTAGTCGGCATTCTTCCCTTATACACATTCATCTCCAATCATACCTAAGGACTGCTATTTCTAACTATGGAGTGTCCTTGGGTAGATCCCTCCGGTTCTGGTTGGATCATAGGACAAATACCTAACCTTACCACCTTATGACTTCAGAATCGTCGTGAAATAAGATGTTGTAGGGTATGAGATCGTAACCATAAAACCTTTTTCGAAGAGTATCAAGCACTTTGAGTCGATAAGATCACTTATTATTTTCAAGATCACATTTTAAATACATTTCTCCCCTTATTTTAAATACTAATGCACTTAGTTTTTGAAATACTTTGTGATTAAAATTTGTCTTGAAATACCATGGGGAAATCTTTTACTTAGCATGAATTACATGGAACATAAACTTGCTCCCCCTCAATTTTACATATGTTTGACACCAAAAACAATGATACCAAGTTGTAAAATGAATATAAAATTGAGGTTGAACACTTAGTCATCTTATAACTATCATTCTATTGAATTGTCATTATTATCTTGTTGTTATTAAGAGACTTTTTGGGAATGGTTTGAATACATAAGAATGGTCGTGAGATGATGTATCCAAACTCATTAAATGTTGTTTTTCGAAAAACTCCCCCTTGAAAGATGGAGTGTTGAACACACAATTTTGAAAGATTATTAATCGTCAGTGAGAAATTCTTGAAAAAATTATGTTCAACATTTTGAAAAACATCATGTTAGAAGACTTCTCTTCCAACTCTAAGGGTAAGCGCACTTATGCGTACACTATCCCTTTTTCTTGAGCTTAAAACTTTGAATGTCTGTAAGAACAGCTCAAGACCAAGAAAAGTTGAATTTCTCATTGTTAGGATAAGTTATCTTTATAGATAAGCTTTCCTTTATTTGAAGTCCGGGTTACGTACTGATATTTGCACATAAGCCATCAAGAAAAATTAGAAATGACATGTTTTGAAAACATTTGAAACTCCTGTTCGAACTTCATTTACACGCCCGTGTCGATATTAATCAACATTTCTAGGTACGTAAATGTTATCGATTCCAAGAGACATGTCGAGAAGAATATTTTTTAATATTTTTTTTTTTGATACATTTCTGATTTTTTGATTTGGTATTTTCTTTTTGAAATTTTATATTTTCTATTTTTTCTCTTTTTCAAAAATATGTACATGTTGACCTCAGCATATGTTATGTGATGGTGAAATATTAATATCCAACTCTTGTCGTGATGTAGCTGTCTTGTATGTGGAGGAACAACTTTTGAACCAGCTTTGAAACTTGACAGTTTCATTGCTGTGGTCATGAATTCCGAGTTCTAAAAAGAACCCCCCAGACCCCCTCGGACACCCGTCCCACTCCTACCCACCTGTTCATCAGCATGAGAAAATTCTTGAGCCTGGTTTTCTCAGATATCTGTCTTTTCAGTTTCCTGATAAGTGCTTATTTACACATATCTTTTACCTCTAAAAACGAGCTTAAATGACCAAAAACAGACAAAAACTGCCAAATATATGTTTGTTTTGCATTTGTATTGTGCTGAAGTGGATGATATCAAAAAAAAGACAGAAAACCAAGCCCAAAATGACAAATCTCGTGGCTTGGAATGGAAAAAAGACTGTGCACAATCAAGCCAAAGTCCAAAAATGTCAAGTCAGAGTCCAATATGAAGAATCTAGCAGGTCATAACCGAGAGCGGAATCTGTAAGAATACTATTGAATGCAATCTTAACCCATCTGATGGGCCGGGAAAGCCCAATAGTATATTTATGTAGACTGTGAAGACTTTGAAGGCCCAATCCAAGCCCAATAACATAAGCCTAAACCTTATTGGGCCCAGACACACTCAATTGGGCCCAATACAAGCCCAAAAGCCCAATACAAAACCCAAGCCCAACAAAAGCCCACAATCAATTTTTATAAACCTTAGGGACTAGAATTGTCATTTTTAAAATAGGTTTTATAAAAGAAAAAAGGTTTAAACAAACACAAGGGCTGGTTTTGCAATTTACCCTAACCTTCCCTTTCCCTTTTAGTTATAAACAGCAGGGACCATTTTTGTAATTGTCCAAAACCCTTTTATCTCTTTAGTTATAAAAACGACAAGGACCAAATGCGTCACTTTCCAAACCTTTGTTATAACTGAAATTCGGCTTAAAACGAAATGAAAAGAGAATAAAAGATGAGGGACCATTCTTGCATCATCTCCAAAGATCCCTTTTAAACCCTGCAACCATAACGTACCCTTTCCCACTTACCCGCCAAAACCAAACCACCCTCCCCCATGGTTTTCTAGCCCATACCACCTCCCAAGTACCACTCACAGCTAACCTCTCACCCTTTCCCACAACCCATTTCCCCTATAACCCTCTCCCCTGGCAAAATCACACAACCCGAGCACCCCCTTCAATGGTTGAGATGAAGACAAGACAAAGAGAAGGCTAGGATTGCTTTGAGAGTTTGTACTCTCACAGCTAACACAAACCATGAGCCAAGAAGGCTGAGAGCTTGTATAAAAGAGCCAAGACCAAGCCGAGTGCCATACACCCTTTTTACCCTGTTTTTTAGTTTAAAATGCTTTAATTAAGTCTTTCTTTTTGCATTATTTGTAATTTAGTTCTTTTTAAAAGTTTATGTTGTAAGTTCTTTAATGTTAATGAAAAGTTAAGAATTTTACTTTGAAAAATTGCAAGTGACCACTGTGTAAATTTAAAGCTTCATATCAGCTCTTTAAACCTGTTATTCTTGTTTCATTAAGCTTAGTTAGGATGTTACTGTGTTAGTTATAAGTTGTCTTAGTTTAAAATCTCATTTAGATTTCATATTTTAACTTCTGCCATAAGTAGTAGTATAAGCCTAAGAGAGAAACTTGCTTATTTCTCCTAATAAGCTAGTAGTTTTACTGCTTAAATAGCTTTATTAGGTTAATTTTAGTATAAGTAGATAAAAAGCTTTACAAAGTTTTAGAGTTTAAAAGGTTTTAGGTGTAAAGTAGTTTGACAGCTTTATATTAAGGGAGTGTTTGGATTTAGCTGTAGTTGACTCTTAAAGTCAACTACACTCTATCAAAACTTTTCATTAAGTTGAGTTAGGCTTTAATATCAAGTTTAAAACAGTTTTTAAAAGCTAGTTATTTGATTTACAAAATTTTGAGCTTAATAAGCTTAATTTTGCACCAGGGCACATTTTCAAACTGAATAAGTCTTAGATTTTAGAATTTTAAAAAAAGCAACTTAGAGTTTTAAGTAGTTTTGTGTTCACTAAGTGCATTTAGTAAAGTGTTAGTTTGAAAATTCTAGCTTGTATTCCTGTTCCTAGCCAAGTGCACCAGCAACACCAACTGCACCAGCAAGTGCATCTCATTTTAGCATACTTTTTGCCATTTTTCACTTTGAATTTTCTCATTTCCTTTTAGAGTCTTACAAATCCTTTTAGCTAGGTTGATTTTAGATAATTAGGTTAGCTTATTTCCAAGATATCAGCACCTAAGGTCCAAAAATAAGCTGTTAAGCCTAGTTGAAAAAAGCTCTAAATCTGTTTCATTAAACTTTTCACTTTTTCATCCTAATTTTCTTTCTAAGTTTGTTAACCATAGGCTAATTTTAGTGTAGAATCCCTTAATACACATCTCAATCTAGAATAAGCATCTTTTAGATTTAATTTTCATCAAGTTTTAAGCTCAAAATAAGCAAAAATCCAAAAATCTTGTCAAACTCCTAGTTTCTGTGACAGCAACTTAGATGCTTATTTTCTAGCTTATTCTGTGGATAAAAGTCCAAGTTGCTTTCATTAATGTTGTTTAGAATAAGCCCTTTAGCAAGTTTGTAGTTTTAAGTTTTTTCTGAAAAGCACTTTTTAATAATCTAAAATAAGCTGAAATCGTAGGGTCTAATGTGTAGTTTTCTCATAGTTAAGGGGTACCTGTTTTAACTATAGTGTAAATTTTCACAAGTTCACCCGCCTATCCTCTACTTTCATTTCTAACGGTTTCTACCCTGTCTTTCTTAGTTAAATAAAAAAGTTAATATTTTAGTTTTTAGTTTTATAAATTAGCGGTTTCTATAATTTTAATTAAAGCAAATTGAGGTTCAATTAGCCAATAGAAATTGGGGCTTTTTGTTCCATAATTTTTCTGCACCTTTTTAGTTTATAAAAACCATTTTTCTATATTTTTCCAGTTAAATTTGTATTTTCTAGCAATTAAAATAGATTTTAGTTATTACTTAATCTTAGAAAAATCATAAAAAATCCAGAAAATTAATAAAAAAATATTTTTCTTTTTTATAAAATTTTCTTTTGTCATTTAGTGTCTAGGAAAAATATAAAATTTAGTGTAGGCATACTTATTTTCTTTAAATTTCAGTCTTAGGACCCGTTTTTACAGGGGGGTTTTGTTTGGTTTTACGTTCTTTGCTTTAGCATTCAAACGACCTCCGTTTTAGTTCTAGTTTTCTTTATTTTTCAAATTAAGTTAATTAGAATTTAATTTTGATTTTTAATTTAATTTAGCATTTATTTTCTTAAATTTTAGTATTTAGGTTCCCCGATACCTGATTCTGTTCCCCGTATTTTAGTATAGATTTAATTTTAGGATTTCCCTATAACTAATTTTGTTTCCCGTAGTTTTTAAGATCCCCATTTCCTATATCTGTTTCCCGTAGATTAAATTAGGTTTTATTTAATTAATTTTAGCTATATCAGTGTTTTCATCATATCTAAATATTCTCCATCATTCAATTTCTCATCAAACCAGGATTACTTTCAATTGCAGCCTCGTTGGGACATACGACCCGGGAATATCTCTTCCGGAATCTTTTTATAATTGATTCTTATATATTTAATCTCTTTGTGTAGATTTTGACCTTTTGCCTTGGTTAAGGGCATTTGGTTGAGATTTGCATTTGTGTTATTTTATATATGTATGCTATTCCACGAATCAGGTATTACACTTGAAGGCGACCTATACCAGTTTCAATCGATTTGCATGAATGGTTTACTACCAGTTAACTTATTATATCTATAACAAATTTTGAAAATATGTTTGCTGCTAAGAATAGTATTACTTTTTAGAATTATTGCTTTATGATTAAGCAAGGTTTTACTGTGTTGAATGTGCTTCCTTTCATATGTATAGATAATTAGAAGTGAAGAGGCGTAAACGTGAGATAGTCTATTTTGGTTGAACCAACGGCAAACAAACTACGAGCTACAAAGACGAACACTCCAAAGCACAGACTCAAGCAGATGTAAAACAAAAAAGTATCTTGAAACAGTCAATTTAGTAGCCTATAGATAGAAAAGAAAAGATGCATCTGATCCCTTAGTCAACAACCTCGACCAATGTCGCTCGAGTCTATAGGCTATGCCTACTTTACCTACTTGGAATATATCGACTATGTATTTTCCGAGGATGGTCTTTTAATGGATGCTGTTAGAAGACAATTATGGAGTGCTTCAAAACCTGAAGTCTTAATTCAGGTTCAAATTTTTTTCTTAGAAGATCGTAAAAATTGCATAGGTGTGAAAAGGTACTATCTTTGTTAGTTACAATCGGTTTTCCTTAGTTCTTTGTTTTGGGTATGCTTTAATTTGATTTAAAGTTTAATGAAGTTAATGTGGATCTGTTTGTCGATAGGTGGAGGAGCAAGGTTCGAGTGTGAAGTTGTTTGCTACTAACTATGATTCAACTCATACAGGTTGCAAATTTATATTTTATCTATCTAACTTTTGACTCTATGGATCAACACATTTCTACTTTGCTTTCAAGGTTCATTTATACATGTTATACTATTGCATATAAATTTGCATTACACATTAAAATTACTTATATACTGCATATCAAGATAACTGCAGTGGAACCTCTTGAACATGCTGAGCCAACATGTTAGTGCAACTTATGTCAAAATACTGTTTGTGCGACTTATATAAAAGCCTTCTGTACACACAGGGGTCTAAAAAGAGTATGATTATGGTGTCGTTCCATTACAAGTTTCTTATATGTAATGTGGCATGGTTAAAACCATGGCTTAAAGGTCTGCAATAGTGGACATTTTAGAAACATAACATTCTTATATAGGTTAGAAAATTCCGTTAAATTAGACTCCGTGTCGGTCACACAAAATTGTTGCGACTGGTATATTTTTACGTTCTTTTTTTAAGGTTTGGTTTTGATTTGACGGTATTGGATTTGATGTGCTTTTGACTGATTTTGTCACCATTCAGCAGGGTTCAAATTGTTACGAACCAACCACCCTTCATAATTCTGATTTGTATGCCTTCAATGGTTATTA
>BQNB010055314.1:0-37622 GCA_026074375.1 Tanacetum coccineum
TCTGGCCAAAATGAGTTCGAAGCTTTCGCTTCATTTGTCGAATTTGTGATTTGTTTGTCTTTGAATTATCAACACGTTGAATAATTCAAAAGTTTGAAAATAAATATCTAAACATCAAACACATAGCAATATGATACACAATTTCCTAGCAAATACTATTAACAACACGAGAACTGACTTTAAGAGTTTAAAGGGATTAGAGATCAAATTTTGTAAATATTTTGTACAAAATCCAAGAATTAACTACGTACCTAGGTTTTTTTTGTTTGTTTGTGCAAATAACTAGAAGTGGTTGAAATGAAACATAACAAAATTTAAAAACCACAAAAGCACAAAATCATGAAGTGTTTTCTTTGTTAATATGTAGTTAAGTAGGGTAGAATATCGACTAAAGAGGTGTTTGTTTAAGCTTATTTGACAGGCATATTGAACTTTTGAAAAACTAATAACCTTGATATTTTGGGCTTATAAGCTTATTAGCTTGAGTGTATGAGTTGTTTGAAAATTCGGGCTTATAGACTTTTCAAAAGCTTAATAATCTTATAAGCGGTCATACAAACATCTCCAAAAAAGTCGTCTTTCCATTTAGTCAAATACATATGTGAACAAGGTTTGTAATCAATTGTTAATAAATTGAACTTCTTGCAATAGAATATATGCATCGGTAATTGATTTGTGGCCTTTAGTGCTAGTCTATTTTTATTACTTCACATTTATAAGAGTAGATACTGTCTACATTCTACCTCATATCCTGACCGACGAAATCATATGTGTTGTTGTCGTAGAATTGGAAACCACCTTATTTATTATGTGGTTGGGTCCACCACCGTCTAAAACTATACTTTTATTACAAATCAAAGTGTAGAAGAGCATATACAATATGAATAACTAGCAGGCCCGGCCCTAGGGGTGGGCGAGCTGGGCGACCGCCCAGGGCATCGCATAAATGGGGGCATCAAATATAATTTTAGTGAAGAAGATAACTGAAGTTGAGATTGTTTCTGAAGCTCGGACTCTACAGAGTGGTAAAATTATTGTGAAGAAGATGATAATTAAGTTTTGTGAGAGAGAAAGTAAAATTCAATATTCGTTAAATGGTTGGTATAAAAGCACGTGTATACACGAGATTAAAAAATGAAAAGGTAATGTTACTTAGGGAACTGTGAGAGTAAGACAATATTTTGTCAACTTCTGAAAGAAGAAAACAATTCAGCCATTGAAATGAACTCTTTTATCCGATCATTTGGGTGAAAAGTAAAATTGAATAAACTAGTTTCGGGTATAGTAAACATAAATTAATACTAATTCATTATATAAGGTAAATTAAGAATATTATATCCAAATTATCATAACAGAAAAAACTGAGAATGTTAGATGTATTTAGTTGTTGAAAAATGAGAAGTGTTTCAGAAAAGTTTTTTAAAAAAACACAAAGAAAACAAAAAATGTATTTAAAATAAGTATTTTTTGAAATTTCTCTACTAAAAACATAAACATGTTTTCTTTTATTATAACTATGAGTTAATAAACTTGAATTTAGAGTTCTATAGTTTTTAAAAGATTTCCCGAGAAAAAAAAGTTACGCCATATTAATAGAAACTAGAGAAAGAAAAATAAATAAAATTTTCCTGTAACTCAACACACTCTTATATATCAATAACTTTTCATATGATAAAGAAAACACTTGATTCGAATCAATTTTGCAAAAGTTATATTTGACAACTTAATCATACTAATAACTGATCTCGATTTTGAACATCCTAATTGATCAATATAAGTCAAAATTAACTATCTTTTTCCTACAACTGGATAAAACTGTATTCTATAAAAACAAATATACACAACGTATTAAAAACTCTCGTTTTTATTTTACTTTTCCGTTTAAGTGTAAACTAATGTTATAGGCTTATTAGTCAGTATAATTTTTAATGCAAAAATAATACTTGTTCAAGTTTTATCAAGTCGATATGTGGATTTTGTTTGTAGGTAAAAGAAAGTGTGTTGTTTGTTTACAACATTCTATAGGGGGCATACTTCGATCATCTTGCCCAGGGCATCAAAAATCTCAGGGCCGGCCCTGATAACTAGACTTGTAGAATTCCACAACTAGCCTATACAATATGAATAACTAGACTTGTAGAATTCCACAACTCAAGTGATACACGTTTTCTAGATGAAACCATAGACCATAAAAGATATTCTGAATTATATTATTGTGTAAAGAATGTTTTCATAATCCAAGTGTTCGTATATCTTTTACTTAGTAAAGGAAAACGTCAAGTGGGACATTCGTATTTTAAAAAAATCAAATCATACCTTATTAGGAAATATTTTTGTTATTATATTTTATTTTTTAGTTATGTTTAATTGAAAAAAATCTAAATATTTCTTTATTTAGCCAAAATTTATAAGAAATCAATTTTATATGTCTTTTTCATTAAAATTGTGTATAAAATTATCTGTGTCAAAAATAGAATTAAAAAAACTTCCAAGGAAGCGGAGACGATCAATAAAAACTTAGGGGTTATAATGAAAATTCAAACAAAACCACCCTTATAGACAAAGCCCGCACCATATCTGATATGGTTACCCTAATCGACTAAGTTCAATCACATTGTTTAACGGATCAGCTTCTTCATCTCCGATCAAATCATCATCATCAAGTTTTCCTCCTATTTTGTTAATCTCATGGTTAGTGATAGCTCCTCTAGTTTTCAATTATGTAACCGACGACAGTTTCTCACCAACGGTATCAATTATCCCCAATTTATTTATTTTTATCCAATTGTTACTCTGATGAATTACTGTATTTTGTGTAATAAAGGTGTGAACTTTATGATGAGTTTGTGTAATTATTACATTGTTGATTTCTTAATTTTGATTGTTAGTTCATGATTTGGATTTTAGGTTAAAGAAGGGATTCAATAGGTGTTTAGTGAAAGTTATTGAACATCGGTTGAAGGTAAATATCCTTTTACATAAAATGGATTGTGCATGGGTTAATTTGACGTGTTAACTTATTACGGAAAATTTAAAATGGGTTAAATGAGTCAAAAGTGATGAAAGAATGAAGAATGATATGTAGCATAAGTACATTGCCATGTAGCTAAAAATATACATTTTATTAGAATTTAAGTTATGGCAGATGATGATGGGAATGATGCATTAAGTTATGGTGATAATATTTTACTTCATTACAATGTTAATCATGTCTTTTACTCTTCTTGCCCTTATGCTCAGAGTTTCAAGCACAATTTAAATGGGAGGTTTATCTTTGTTTTTGGTGATGGTGAGCACAGTGTTTGGCACCATCTTATAGCTGTGAAGGTCGCAACAACATGACAATGATTTTGGTTCAGTTTGAATAACCTGTTTAACGGCCGCTGAATCAAATGCATTTGTAAAAGCTGCCAAAATGATTGGTTTTGTTCATCAAGGGAGTCTTGGCCCAACAATTGGTGAAGCTTAGAGAGATAATGATCATATTGTTGTAGATGATCATGTTCTTGCTGATACGTTATGGGACTACGGACTCAGTAAGCTCTTACTGTTTAGTTGATGTAAGTGTCGATATTGGTGAACGTACTATTACAATCTGATAATATATTTAAGTGGGGTGAGTTGATGAGCTCGAACCTAAATCTGATGTGAACGGTTCTCATGACTCCTCTCAACCTTTAGTTGGAGGTGAAACCGTCTTTTATGGTTCATGAAATAGTCTTGTCGCCGAGGTACATTTTCTTTTGCTTCGTCTAATCTGTTTTGTTTACATTTATTGCTATTTTGTCTATCGGCTAGGTACATTTCCTTTTGCTTTGTCTAATCTGTTTTGTTTACATTTATTGCTATTTTGTCTATCGGCATCATTATTATTGGGCTTGCGGTTTTTCAGGTGAGTCCCACTCAAGGAATGGCCCTGTTTCATCTCCATGGAGCCAAGTGTATATACTACACGAATCACGCAATGTTGCAAAAGGTGTCAAGTTTATTTTAAGGTCCGATACAGTTTTTTCATGATGACCACATGATGTGAAATTCACGTGTCTTGTGTTCGTCTGGGTATATTGAAGATGCATATTCAAAGGTTTGTTAATCATCTTTTGTGTTATCTATAATTGTGGTTTAGAATACGTTTGAACAATCCCAATTTTCTTCACCGTTGCAGTCAGAAATGCTACGATGTATTAGGATTAAGCAGGAGTTTCTCAGAAGCAATCTTTTTACTGCATCCAAGAAGGCAACACCTATTAAATTTGAGCCTGAAATAAAGCGTTGCAGTTCTTTTAGTAGCGTTTTGGAGAATAAAAAAGGTGGTTCTGATATGTTTGCAAACCGTGCTCATTCGAATTCTTTCAGTAATGTTTTGGAGAATAAAAAAGGTGGTTCTGATATGTTCGCGAACCGTGCTCGGTCAAATTCATTTAGTAATGTTTTTAAGGATAAAAACGGTGGTTCTAATATGTTTTTGCACACCGTGTTCATTCAAATTCTTTTAGTAATGTTTTGGAGAATAAACCAGGTGGTTCTGATATCTTTACAAACCATGGTCAGTCAAATGCTATAGTTAGTAAAAATGACATGCATACAAAGGTTACAACCATTAAACAAGAACCATTAAATGTTGAAATAGCATCTACTGAAGCTATTAATCCGGTTATGGCAAAGTCTGTACCAATCAATGAGGAGGCACCTTCGTATTCAAGTGATGAAGAATTACCTAACTATTCTGATGTTGAAGCATTGGTAATTGTTACGTAGTACTTTTTAGTGATTATAGTTAAGTTATCTTGATTTTTGGAAGCTTTTATCTTTGATTTAGTTTATTTCAACTTTCATTCTTTTTTCTTTCGTAAATTGATAGATGCTTGACGAGGATCCCAGTCTAGATATCGAGCAACAAATATATCTGAATGGTATTGGGAGTTCTGAACATCTACAAAGTATGTTACTGCTTTATGTATTTTATATTTATAACTGTGTCCATTCACTGTGATTTCCTTGGTCGGGTTATGTATGTTGTAATTATATGGTATCATTGACACGTAAAGCTACACTTAGTCAGACTCAATTCTTGAAACTATATACATAATAGGTCCTTATTTATAAAATTACTATTTAATTTCGTGTATTTGACCCAAGTGACTATTCATCTTAGCACCTGTAAGTACAGTGCTACAGTGTGTGGACAAAAAAAAAGCCCAAAAAAATGTAGCCAAAAATTTGGGCCGGCCCAATTAGTTTTTTTTTTTTTTTAAATTTGTTGGCACAAAATAGGGAGGAAAAAAATGTTACGAAAATACCGACGCATTCAGATAAAAAAATATCCGCGGTAACATTACCAGTTTTTTTTTTTTTTTTTTTTTATTTTAATTTGTGGCACAAAATAGGGAGGGAAAAAAAATGTTACAAAAAAGTGACTATGTGATACTGAAAATAAGTCGGTTACAAGTAGTAATAAAATTGGTTGCATTATGTTAATGGTTGTATAAAAATAGGTAAACGAGTAGACAGCATAATTAGTAGACTTATGCAAAACTCGACGCGGTATCTAAAACCAGGGGGACCTACAACTATTGCAGGTGGTGTTCCGGAACCACCTTGTATTTATTTATAACCGATGTATATAATAATTTGGGACCTGCCTTGAAAATATATAAAGAATCACTTAAAATTCATTTGGAAGAAAGGAAAATGAAAAAAAGAAAAGAATTATAATAAGTCGAAAGTAAGCCGGACATTGGTGCGATAACTCACGAAGAAGATGATTTTTTAAAGTTAAAACTCTTTAAACCGGTCAAACTACCGTGTTTTAAATCTTGATTAGATATATATAGAAAAAGAAGTGGGTCCCCTTACCTCTTTTCACCCACTTTAGTGAATGGGCGACATTTTGTTTCGTATTTTTTGTTTA
The DNA here is from genome assembly GCA_026074375.1 of Tanacetum coccineum. NCBI lineage: Eukaryota > Viridiplantae > Streptophyta > Magnoliopsida > Asterales > Asteraceae > Tanacetum > Tanacetum coccineum. The sequence continues at coordinate 5,912 of BQNB010055314.1, forward strand.
TGTTAAATTTAACTTGTCAAATTTTATATTTTATGTTTTATTTTTATTTTTTTCAGTTTTATCCACTTTATTAATAGGGTTTCACTAATATGATTTGTCAAACTATGTATTTTATGTGCCGTATTTTTAATTTCGTAGTTTTATAATAAAAATAAAAAAGTTAAAGAGGTATTACAATCAATTTTGAAGATCCACCGATAACCATTCCTATAAAAGTTTATTTAAAGAGTGGTCAAAAGCTACAAGGTCATAAAGTTTAGATACCGTCTACATTTTACCTCCTCCTCGTATCACCGACGAAATCATATGTGTTGTCGTAGAATTGTAAACTACCTTTATTTTGTGGTTGGGTCCACCACCGTCTAAAACTATACTTTTATGACAAATCAAAGTGTCGAGAGCCTATACAATATGAATAAATTGACTTGCAGAATTCCACAACTAGCCTGTACAATATGAGTAAATAGACTTGTTGAATTCCACAAGTCAAGTGATACACGTTTTCTAGATGAAACCACAGACCATAAAAGATATTCTGAATTATATTATTGTGTAAAGCATATTTTTATAATCCAAGTGTTAGTATATATATATTAGTAGCAATTGTGAAATTTGAAAACAATTGAAATAAAAAAACACAATGAGTGATAGAAAATTGTTGAGTATGTTTTTTCTTTTCTTTCTTGTCACCACCACGTATGCATGCAGTAAACAAGAGAGGGAAGCTTTGCTTGGCTTTACACATAACCTTTACTCCATGAATTACACATTCAATGACGAGTGTGGTAGTTCATATTATACTACAATGACCATTGATTGGAACACAAGTACAGATTGCTGTAACTGGAATGGAGTTACTTGTAACCTCAGCGGTGACGTTATCCGTCTCATTCTCGGTTGCGGAAAGCTACAAGGTAGCATCCATCCTAGGAGCTCCCTTTTTAACCTAAGACACCTTACTTTTCTTGATTTATCAAATAACAAACTTAATGGGACGTTGCCATCTTGGCTATTTACTTTCCCCTCTTTACAATATCTCTATCTACAAAATAACATGTTCAGTGGAAAGGTACCTTTTGAGTCATTTGCTCTTCCATCATTACAATTGTTAGACCTCAGTCGCAACAATCACTTAGCTGGCCATGTTGATGTTCAAACATTTCTACAACTCGCCAACCTCACTGTTTTGCGCCTTTCATCTAATAATTTTAGTGGCGAATTGGAGTTGGATACATTGTTAACAAGCCTCACAAAACTTGAAGAACTCAATCTCTCATACGGCGGTTTCTCTGTTACCACAAAAAATGCCAATCATTATGTCAACCCTGGTTTTAACTACTTATATTTGGCCTCTTGCAGACTAAAGGTGTTTCCGAATTCATTTCGAGCCATGAAACAACTCGAACGGTTAGATCTCTCTAACAACGAAATCCATGGCCAAATTCCTCATTGGGCGGGGGAGATTGGAGGTACTGATGGGTTGCATTATTTGAATCTCTCACATAACTTCATAACAGGCTTGCCACAATTTAAATGCTATGGACTTTACCATCTATATCTGCGGTCCAACTTGATTCAGGGACCATTCCCTCCATCAATTTGCAACATGAGCTCTCTAATGTATTTGGATATCTCTAATAATCGTTTTGGTGGATTGATTCCACAATGCTTTCGAAATATCACCTCAACTATTGTGATGATAGATATGGGGAACAATAGATTTCAAGGAACGATTCCTAGTTTATATAATGTTGGTGACAACTTAGAGGGGCTTATTTTAAAAGGAAATCAGTTAGAAGGTGAGGTGCCACGTTCCATGTCCAAATTCAAATCCTTAGTGGTAGTTGATTTTGGAAACAACCACTTGAATGGTACATTCCCTGGTTGGTTAGGAGATCTTCCAAATTTGCAGGTTCTTATCCTCAAATCAAACAACTTTCATGGACACATTCAACTGTCTTCAACTGTTGAATCCCCCTTTCAAAGTCTGAGAGTTTTTGACTTATCTCATAATGGGTTTGTAGGTCAACTTCCTGCAAAATATTTTCAAATTTTCAGTTCCATGAAGAATGTTGATATAAGCAGCACAGCACCAACATATGTATACATAGGTGGATTGTATTACTCATTCAATGTTGCGATGAAAGGGGTGGATCGAGATATTCCTAGACTTTTCGTTGGCCTAACTATTATTGATTTATCAAACAATTTTTTCAAAAGGGGAATACCAGAAATAATTGGAAATTTGAACTCTTTAAAAGTGCTCAACCTGTCCCACAATGGTCTCTATGGTCGAATCCCAGACTCTCTTGGTAAACTATCAGAGATTGAATCATTTGACCTTTCTTGGAACCAACTCACAGGAAATATCCCTCAAAGCCTTGCAGAAATCAAGGGTCTTGCAGTCTTAAATCTATCACAAAACCATCTCGTGGGGCGTATTCCAGAAGGAACACAGTTCAACACATTTGATGAGAGCTCATTTGCAGGGAATTTGGGACTCTGTGGGTTTCCATTGCCCAAGAAGTGTAGCGAGCGTACACACAAACCGCAACTTGAAGAACATGAAAATCATGAGGAGAAAAATGGATTTACGTGGAAAGTGGTGACGTTGGGATATGGATGTGGGACCCTACTTGGATTGGTGATGGGATATCTGATGTTGTCAACGAGAAAAGTAAAGTGGTTCAACTTGATTGCTGATGCAGGGGAGCATATGATTTTAGAGCGAAACAAGAGAAGATACGTATTTATCGGGAAATGACAGCTAGATTATTAACGGTATGATTTATTAAATGTTTTCTTATTTCACCAAATTGTGAAAAATGCCTTACTCTATGAATTCTCTTTGTCTTAAAAAATTTGGGAGGTAGAGGAGTTCAAGTAGGGCTTAGACCTTTTGAGTTATGCAGTTGTGTACTTAGAGTTATGCCTTACTCTATGAATTCTTCTGAATTATGATGTTTGTGCTTTATTTCTTTGGATTTTTTTTATATATATTGTATTAGTGTGTTATTAAGATTGTAAAATAAATTTACTTCGTGACTAGGTCATCCTCTTTTAATGTAGATACAAGTGACAATCATAAAATTAGGATAACTTTTTCTATAAAGGCAACAGTTATTTCCCTATTTTTATACTACAAAGCTTATTGTATAAATCCAATGGTGGTAATGGGATCAGTGTTCTAGTTTTTGTTACCGAATTGAAACATATGCTTCTTATTAGTATGAATCGTAAGTTGCAAGCTTAAGAAAAAGTTGCAATAGAAATGAATGTGTGTAAATGAAAGCAAGGATCATTTGGTTTTTGGTTTTTGGTGTGGAGAGCTTTAAAAGGAAGACTACCGGTGGATCATTTGGTTTCTTGGTTCATACCTGAAGTCCTAAACCTTAGCAAAATCACTTTTATAAAGATTAACACAAAAATTAATCTACCACTATCAGACATTGCAGTCTATGAGGCGGTTTTGGCCCTCAATGAAAATTCTTCCATCAATGCTTCACCTTATATTCTTGGCTTAAAGGTTAATAAAGTAAATAACCTCATAGGAACACACTACAACAATCGCCTTTTTCCGTGGCGAACATTTGAGCCTTTCCCTAGCGACAAGTCGCTGGGGAAACTTTTCCCCTGCGACAAGTCGCTGGGGAATGTTCGCTGGGGAAGCTTCGTAAGGGATTCTTTCCCCAGCGATAATCCCCAGCGACGAGGTGGGACCCACTCATTTTTCAGTCAAGGAACTAGTGCCACGGTGGCACACTTTTCCCCGACGACATGTCGTTGGGGAATCTTTGGGTAAGCTAAAGTGTTTAAGACCCTTAATTAAACCTTAAATTAATTGTGAACTATCCCCAGCGACAAGTCGCTGGGGAAAGTTTTTTTTTTTTAATTTTACAATCAAGTTTCCCCAGCGACTTGTCGCTGGGGAAAAGTCTGCATTTTTTTAATACAATATGCACAGCCAGATTTTTTCGGGAAAAAATCTACCAAATAACAAACCTGGACCAAAACCTATATAGACTAAAGATATTAGCTAGTTTCTAATCAAATTGTGACTCGTAAACGATACAAGGAAGTAGATAACTATCTCATCTGGATATTACGTACGGAAATGATGTGGCCGAATTTGTTCTGTGAAATTTTCCTTCTCTATAAATATAGACCATTACCTATGTTTTTCATTAACAAATTATCTGTGTTTAGTGAGTTGTTCCTTAAGGTATGTCCCTCGTTATTTTTGTCTGACTGGGCCACCATGCATGTAACACCCCACCCGAGAATGGGTCAAATGTCACACTTATGGCATCAAAACAAACGCAAGCGGAAGACTTTATTCATAAAATGGTTCAACAACGTTCACCAAGAAAACTAAGGAAATAAATTGCCAAATACATCATGACTTCCAAACGAACAAAATTCTAATCTCCAAAGTCTAAACGAAAGATAAATCCAGCTTCAATGTCTAAACGACTTTATAAAAGAAATGGGAAAGCTATCATCAAGTCGGTCCACTAAGAGCTCCTAAGCACTCTTCACTCATACCCAGCTTCCCTCTTATTACCTGCCGCGGAGAAAAGAAAATGCGGCTGAGCTAAAGCTCAGTGAACAGATATAATCGAAACAGATAGATCAAACATAAGTAGTAAACGAAATGAAATTAGAGATTTCATATACCATCATAACTGAACGAATAAGTAGCCAAACAAAACATATAGAAATGCCCCACGAGCTCGAAACGAAAGTCTAAAGCATGACACACGCTTAGACTAAATAATCATATATCTCATAGTAAGTTGTACAAGGGAGTTGCAATCTCCACATGTACCGAAACGAAAGTGCAATGGGGTGTTGGCACCACACTAAGCCATGCACTAAAACTGAACTAAACAAAGTACCTAGGATGCATCCATACGCTCCCTACAATTCAAATCATATATGGCCAAGTGCATAATAGAGCACACAAAACGAAAGAGAACATCGTGGACTGATCACACCGCCACAGATAGTGTCACGCCATTGGTGCCTCAATGACGCGGCCATGGTACCTCCATGACTAGTTAGCTCGGGCATCGGAACAAAACAAATGGTTCATATAGCATATCGAAACGAAACATATTATGTCCAAAGAAGATCATGTCTAAACAAAACGGATAAATTCATATCATAGCAATGTCAAATAAAGTATGTATCAAACGAATTCAAAGGGCTCAACGAAGTTATCAAATAAGGTTGCAACAAATAAGGAATCATAGGATGGGAAACATAAATAGGGATTTCAGCTAGGCAAATAGATACGGATCAAATGTCATAAGAATCCTTAAGAAAAAAAAGATAGAATATCTGTACGAATAACGAAACGAACGAAGCAACGCATAAATCATAATAATAGTAAAGAGAAGTAGGTATTAAGAATATCCGTACCTTAAAAGCAAATCAACGCGTACCCGAAAACACAACCTACTCCCGCTTCAAATTATCTACATGAATTAAAGAATCAAATATTATTTACTTATATATACTTATCGCTATGCTTTTGTATTGAACTGACTTGTGTTATGGGGTATACGTTTATTATGATGCTTTAATTAACCAATAGTAGTATTATACATGTATATTATATTTTTAAAGTATTATTATATAATCGTGTTCATCAACACAACATATTGATTAGCTATGTATACTTTACATTATGAAGAACTCGACTATAATGACTACTGTGGTTTCATTTTACATACGACGATAATTATATCTTAAACCTCATTAGTTTATAAACATGCATAGTAACTAAGGCCATATTTTATACTTATACTTGAGCTAATAATTAACCAAGTTACACTTTGGTTTATGTATAAATTAATGTTACAAGGGTTATGAGTTGTACCAGTTTAGAAATTAGCCTTTTTTCCAGGTTCTTATACAAGACCGAAAATAGTGTCATATTCCTTTCAAAGATGGATATTAAGTTTGTTGTATGAAAGTCATAAAAGAGTGGCCATGTTGATTAATTTCCGAACAGATATGATCTCATATATTAAATGATTTAGTCGTAGTATACAGACCAATGTATAAACCATTCCCACAGACCAAATAGTTTAAAGTTTTGTTTAAGCCGGAGTACACAAATTACAGTTTCTACTCCATCATTCATAAACCTTTACCATACTAAATTCATGTTTAGCCCTCATATTAAAATCATGCATACTCATGCGTTTTTAGTTTTATATAGATATGATCATGCATTTTTGTACAGATATGATCCCATATTATAATCTATTTACAGCCTTCGGTTCATCATTAATAGTGATTTATCATATCTATGTATCGAGGATGATTTATGACCAGTGAATATGATGCATTGACAGATGGTTCAAGGATACCTCAAAGTTATACGTAAAGAATTCGAAACTGAAAAAAGACCGCGAACGCTAAAGTCACACACGAACATGAACACCCAATAAACTCTGCCACGAGACTCCAACCCAATCATGATCTCTATCCTCCTACTAACTAAGCCAATTCCTTAACCCAAACACGAACAAAAACTGAGTCTCGTAACCCCGATCACAACTCGAACAAGAACGAATGAAACCAAAGTTTTGAAGGTGTATCGAACACAGACCCGAATAGGATCAAAGCCAATGTGAACCCAAGCTAACTGGATTTTGCTACTCTTAAACCCCACGCTTGCTTGCGCACAGAATTTTTGGTGTTTGGAACTAGTTTAGGTTTTGCTTTGAGAGATGCTGAAAAGAGTGAGTATGGGATGCATATATTAGTTGCTTGGTTTAACAGAGTGCTCGAGAAAAATGGGATGTGGAGGATGGACCGGGTATTATGGCTTGTTGACAACAGAATTTGAATATGACTAATGAATAATTTAAACGTGGGCTTATTTGAGATAATAATTAACTAATATGTATTTTATCATTTACTTGGGTATAGTACATGCTAAATGTAGTTTCTTTTATTTATAAGGTTGTAGTATTTTTTTTGTACGCATGAATTTTTATAGATTGGACGTAATACTTTTCTTAGGGTATTATAATTCTTCCCCTCTAAAAAAAATTCGGCCGCGAAATTAAAGTCGAATCTTAACGGAAACGTACCAAGTCGTTTTCCCCCGCTGCTCGTACTACCTTTCTTACAATCTTTAGCCAAATGCCCAACCTCTCCACATTCAAAGCAAGCACCAGTAGCCCTGTGACACGCCTTTCCTGGATGAAATTTCCCACAAAGGTTGCATGGGGGACATGAGTTATAATCCGAGTATCCGCTCTGGCTTGATGACCCATAAGAACGACTATAATGTTGGCCCCGAACCTGCTGATCTTGGTCATGCCACGCCTTCTGACTACCATTTCCCTGTCTGTCACTACCATTACCATCATTACCATGTCTGTCACTGCCCTGTCTATCACCACGCCATCTGTCAGTGCCATATATGTCCCTGTTGCCATGTCTGCCACGGTTGCCTTATTTGTCACTATCCCTTCGATCATCAGTTCTCGGATTAGACCCTTGTGATGGTGTTCCTGATAGTCGTATACGATAGCCGTCCCTGTCCCTCTTGTTGTCTTTTTCATTCTTCAGCCGATCATGAAAGATTTCAATATTTCTTGCATCGTTAGCAACCTGTGCTACATCAGTAAACTCGGTGTTCAAAATCCTGTTAAGTACAAAGTCATTCAGCCCCCATTTGAAGTGTTTAGCCCGTTCTTCCTGGGTGCCTGCCTTAGCCCCCAAGAAACCTGCCAATCTAAGAAATCTCTTCATAAAATTAGTACTAGTTTCCTCAGGTAATTGACGAATCGATTTGTACTCTCGTTCACACCTTTCTTTCTTCGAGTATGGAAAATACTGCAAAAAGAAGATGTCAAGTGCTTGAATTCATCAGAGTATCTTACGGCTTTGAGAGCTGCTATCAGCCTTGCTATCGAGAAGGTGATGCAGAGCGGTCTTGCGGCTGGTATTGATCATGGCAAGGAAGGCAGGAGCCTGGCAGATGTTGTTGCCTATAATCCAGATGCGGAAGCAGATTTTTACTCCGCTCTTCAAAAGTTCCGTGAAGTAGACTTCCCCTTGCTCGCCGAACTAAAGTCTCACAAGGATGCGAGTATGGAATATATCATGAACTTTCTTCGCCTGGAAGGCGCTCTTGCTAACGCTCCTGGAATAGATGAGTTGTAACCTAATATTGAACACTTAAGGGTTCCTATCCATAGATCTAAAGATCAGCTTGTGCTTGGTAAAACTTCTTTGTCATTTGCCCTCAGTGTTTCTCAATCTCATGTAGAACGTATCAGGGAAAACATTGCGGCACAACGGTCAACCCTTCTTGGTGTTTGGACCCCTTTATCCGAACCCTTATCTGTTTCAAGTTTGATGGGTGAGGCAAGCACTTCTGGCATGGTGCCGGTGGCTTCTATGAATCTAACTGCCCTATCAACCACTTTTGCTTCTGCCAGCTCCATTCCTCCCATTTCTACAGATGATTATGAGATTGCAGGTGTAGATGGCCAAAAGGGTGAAGGTGCGGATGGGAATGTTGATCCATTTTCCCAATGTTGACAATGTAGAGCTAAATATCCATCAGTGACTCTTCTATTTGCTTTCTAAGATGTTTTTCCGTGACCGTGTGTGGTCTCTTTGTTATGGGATTTTGTATGTAAACAATTTCTCTAACTGTTTTTATCCGTTAGATACCGCGGTCGCTTGTGACCTTTTTGGTGCTGTAAAGTGCACTTATACAATTTTAACGTTATAATGCTTAATATGGTTCTGCTATCGTTTGAATATCGTGATGATATGTTTAACATGATAGTCTTACTTGAATATTTGTGGGTTATTCTCCCGATACTGGGCTTACAATACCTCTTATGTATGCTTTGAGTGAATTGTTAGGTACTTATCCTTTTGTTATACGGAAAAACTTTTATTGGGACATGCCTTATTGCGTGCGCGTCTTAATCACATAAACAATAACTTTGCAAAGCAAAGAATGAAAAATTTAAAGTAAAATTTGTGAAGGTAGCTAAGCTTCACTTTCATTAAAATTTTAAAAGACATTACAATGTATAAATAAGATAGATTCAAATGCATTACCCCCACTGCAGAGTCCACATGGGGATTTGCTTACATTTTGTGAATGTAACACTTCTTGACGTTGCTAACATTCCAAGTCCGCAGAAGCTGCTTTATGTCACGATCTCTTAACTTGTATGCTCGCTTTCCAAGTGCATCCGTAACTTGGTACGGTCCTTCCCATTTGGGGCCTAGTTTCCCTGTATCCTCCACACGGATAACATCATTGTTACGGTATACAAGGTCTCCAGGTTTAAAACTTGTACTTCGTACTTTGGAGTTGTAGTATTTTTCCTATTTTTGCTTTACTCATTGCCTCACGTATTGTTGCTTGCTCTCTCTTTTCTTTTAAGAGGTCGAGCTTGATTTCCAAAGCTTCATTGTTTTCTACTAGCTCCACTTTTGCTATTCTTAGTGTGGGCATGCCTATTTCTACTAGGATGACCGCTTCCGTTCCGTATGTTAATGAGAATGGAGTGTCTCCGTTGCTAGATTTTATCATGGTTCGGTGTGCCCATAGATAATGAGAGAGCTTGTTAGATATTAAAAAAAGACTCAGTCACCCCGTGTAATTTACTGTTCATTATAGCTCATAGTTTAATAGTTAAACGTACGACTTTTGGTATTAAGCCGGGTACTAATACCCGGTATATTGTAAGAACTATAAATACCCCTTCTAACTTTGGAAGAGGTAAGCATCTATTCATTTTACACACACTCTTTAGTGTGTTTTTTTAGTTTCTCTCTCAACCATTCTCTCTCTAACTTTCTCTCTCTAGATCTCTTTAGATCTATTCATGTTTGTGTGAAACCAGGATCCTACAATTGGCATCAGAGCTACGTGTGGATTTGTGGTTGATTCTTATGGTAGTTTAAGCTCTAATTCGTGCTTATTTTGGCTCAAAAAGACCCCATAGCTCAAATTATTTTGGACTTATTTGTTGGTTAATCTTGTAGTTTTTCGTGTTATACAAGTTAGACATGATGTATTGTTGCTATTCCAAGTGAAACTCAAGCCTCAAGTTCGATTTCAAAGCAATAACATTCAAATTTATTTTTGTGTTCTTCGTGGAGAGTTGCCTAATTTAGGAAGATTCACAAAGAAACATGTGATATAGTGTGTTTGATCTTGGTATATCTCCTTAGTATTGCATATTAGAGCCTTGATTCATGGAAAGAAAAGCTTATTTGACTTATTTTGTCCAATTCGACCTTGTGTTCATCGCGGAGGGTTGCTTATTTAATTATTTGTTCTTCATGGCGGTTTGACCACATAGGGGACAAGATCCAGAAATTTAGGGAAAATACTGCAGAAAGAATATAACAGACTCAAATACAATGTCGTTGAACCCGAGTAGGCGACAAGAGCTCCAAGAATACAGTGTCGCACGGTACTCATCCAAAAAAAAATTACCTGATAAGTGAGAGATACAATGTTGCAGTACCAACATTGAAACTGTAATGTATGTTAGTATTAAGCTCATGTACTCATTCCTTAGATCTGCTTTTGTTAGGTAAAAACATAATCGGCATAAAAATATTCGGCAGTTGGCACTATATTGTGCTAAGGCGCCGTAAATTAACAACACACAAATACTTTTTTTCGAACGGATGTGTTGTATGTTTTTTTTTTATATCCCCGTAGTGAACGGGGCTTATGAACGTGATAAATTTTGTGATGCTTAGGACGGATCCGTAAAGCCAGCAAAGACTAGGGTAAGTGCAACTAAAATTTAAAATTATTATGATCTAACAACTTTAATAAATGTATAAATTTAAAAACAAGAATGTTATACTTACTATCCCCGTAAGAAAAAAATGCTCTTGCCAATGCCAATAATGGTTTACGGTAACCAACGCAATGTAAAACGAATTGGTTTATCATTTTCTATTTCTTCGAGACTACAATTAGGACTTGAGTGGCTTGGTGAGGATGAGATATCCGAGGGTGAGGAGGGGGGGCATTCTTATACCCAATGGTGTTAGAGGCTCTTCTTGTTGGGACAGTTAATGCCTATGGAGCATTGCAATTTTGCTCAAAATACAATAATCAACTAACCATTTTCAAGTCACAACTAAACAACAGTCATTTGATTATTGTATTTTCAGCAGAATTGAAATGTCGACTCCTCTCCACAGGCATGTCCTGTCCCAAGCCACTCAAGTCTTAATTGTAGTCTCGAAGAAATAGAAAATGGTAAACCAACTCGTTTTACATTTCCCTGTTACCGTATACGATTATTGGCAATGGCAAGAACATCTTTTTTCTTACGGGGATAGTAAGTATAACATTCTTGTTTTTAAATTTATGCATTTATTGAAGTTGTTCGCTCATAATAATTTTTAAATTTTGTTGCTGTTACCCAAGTCTTTGATGGCTTTACGGATCCGTCCTAAGCATCACAAAATTTATCAGGTTCATATGCCGTGTTCACTATGTGGATATCGAAAACAAACATACAACACATCCATTCAAGAAAAGGTATTTGTGTGATGTTAATTGACGGCGCCTTAGCACAATATAGTGCCAACTGCCCAATATTTTTATGACGGTTATGTTTTTACCTAACGGTAAAGGAACGAGTACATGAGCTTAATACAAACATACATTACAACTTTAATGTTGGTACTGCAACATTGTATCTCACTTATCGGGTAAAGAAAAAATTTCGGATGAGTATCGTGCGACACTATGTATTGTTGGAGCTCTTGCCGCATGCTCGGGTTTAACGGCATTGTATCTGTTGTATTTTACTACAAAAGTTTGACCCAACGTGCTGCCCACCCATAATAACGATATTCAGAATATTTTTATTATGTGGTATCCTCAAGCCTGGTATAATGAAATTCAAGTGTTCATCTCAAACTTGTTGCTGAAGATTGTTTTCGGGTGGGTTATGCTTTAAATCTGCTTGATCTTATGGAGAATGATGAACAAGCTCACAAGGGGTTATAAGGTTTGTGTTAAACATTTCGATAGCATAACTATAGTTAAGGAACATGATAGCCTTTATATTTTTTATGTCCTTGAAAGTCTTTAAAGTATAAGAGAGTTTTTAATTACTTTTTCTATTGTAGTTTCTGTAGGATTGAAATTGCAAATGTTCTATCAAGGTAAATAGTAAACGACAAGATATGTTAATGTAGGATTGAGAGTGTGTTTACTGTGGTCATCGTAGGGTGACTCACTGATAAAATGCATTAAGTTAATTTGGTTAATGGTATAATTAGATTACATTAAAGAGGTACCTGAAGTGTTTAATATTGAGTTTATATAGCCATAACGAATAATCTAAAAATAATCAATACATTAGTTTCTGTCTGTATTAGTGTGAAGCTTAATATCTCATTCATGACTCTTTCACCTAAACCTGTTGAACATGTATCAGTAATGGATCGCGTGCAAGTCAACTATCCCCTCTATATAGAACCCTGTCATGTGCACATGGTGCTATATACTAACTTTCTAACGGACTAAAATAGGACAGTGATCATTTTGGCGAAGAATGGTTTCTATAAGTTCGCAATATCCACTATTGTGGAGTCAGTTTCTAAGTTCTCTCTTCCCTACTTAGTCTTGGCTAAAAAACCCTTTATGGACTAAAACAAGCACCAAAGTGCCTTCCTAAATGGTAAACTGAAAGAAGAAGTTTATGTCAAACAGCCTCCTAGGTTTGAAAGTAGTGAGTTCTCTGACTATGTCTGTAAGCTTGACAAAACCCTTTATGGACTAAAACAAGCACCAAAGGCATGGTATGAGACACTCTCTACTTTCCATATTCAAAATAAGTTCAACAGGAGAAGAATAGATAACACATTGTTCATCTATAAATCAAAAAGAGATGTTCTCCTTGTTCAAGTATATGTAAATGACATCATATTTGGCTCAACAAGTTATAAACTTTGTAAACAGTTTGAGAAACTGATGACAAAAAAATTTGAAATGAGTATGATAGGTGAACTCACCTACTTCCTTGGACTGCAAATCAAGCAGGATGACAAAGGAATCTTAATTTGTCAAGAACAGTACACCAGGAACTTACTCAAGAAATATGAAATTTCTGATAGTTCCTCAGTGAAAACACCCATGGTTCCTCTAAGTAATCTAGGTCCTAATTTTGCTGGCAAACTTAATGAGACCTCATACAGACGAATGATTGGGTCACTGATATACTTGACTGCAACAAGGCTTGATATCCAATTCTCCATAGTACTATGTGCAAGATATCTGTCCAGTCTAAAAGAATCACATCTAACAGCTGTGAAAAGAATCCTTGGTACTCCAACACTTTTTTTGTATTATCCAAAGTGTTCAGGCTTTGATCTCAAAGGATATTCAGACTTAGACTATGCTGGTTGTAATATGGACAGAAAAAGCACCTCAGATTCCTGTCAAATACTTGGTGGAAAATTGGTTTGTTGAAGTGCCAAGAAACAGCAGTTAGTGGTTATGTCCTTAACTGAGGTTGAATATGTTGCTGCTGCTGCTGGGTGTTGTGCAAGTATCCTATGGATGAAAAGTCAACTCGATGACTATGACATTCATTACAAGATGGTACCTATCTTTTGTGAAAACACCAGTGCCATTGCTATATCCAACAATCCAGTACTCCACTCAAGAACCAAGCATATTGATATTTCATCAGGGATCACATCCTTAAAGGAGACATTAAATTACACTTCATCCCCACTAAGTATCAGCTACCTGATATCTTCACAAAACCACTGGATGAATCTACTTTCACAAGGCTGAAAGCTGAATTAGGCATGTTGAACATTGATTGATCAGTCTCCCTGATCAAAGATGTTCAGTATGGTGTATATTCTTTCCTCCCTGAACCAATCTCCTTGAAACCCAAAATGAATCCTGTGACACTGAGGGATGTATTAAATGAAGTAACTAAATGCTCCAAGTCTTTAGTTACTTAATGTCCTAGGTTGGTAACTGAACACATTAAATAAGGAACAAATATTCCTTATATACCTGTCATCTAATAGTCATGGGCCTAACTTCTCATATCACTCAATTAATCCCAAACATGCATTTAATGCTCACTCCCACGCACACAATCCCTTCCCAATTTAATAAACTTTGCTACTTCATCACGCAGCACAGATTCTTCGAATCCTAATTCACGTGCCAGATGTGAAACGGCATTTGACTGTTTTTTTAAACCTCATCACTGCAAAATGTAAAACGGCAAAACAGTTGCCTTGAAATACGGGATCGCGCAACTAGTAGGAAATGCATTAATTTGTTTTAACTTCTTTAAAATTAAATGTTTAAAATATTAGGAAAAACCTTTTTCTAATTCCCTATAAATACCTTTACCAAAACAAAAACACATACAAATTTCCAAAAGCAAATAAACTCTGCTCAAATTCAATCTCAAGCAAAAGTGTGGGTGTTCTTCAACTTTTTTGGTAAACAGCTTATTTCTTAACCTGTTATTCATTGCTAATACTTTCAAAAGTTTGTTTTGATCAATCATGTTCCATACAAAGATATCCATCTTCGTATTGTACCTTTTGATAACATATCACGCATTTCACGGCAGCGTTCAAGGTTAAAATAAACTTATGACCATCTGGTGTGTGATATTCTGCCATTAAAATCTTTTGTTTTCAAGAAACCTTCATATAACAATGGCAGAACAATAAACAATCAGGTATTCTCCTCAATGGAGCAACATGACTGTGAACAATGTGACTTTTCAGACTAATAATGTGGTGTGTAATTTCAACTATCCACCAAATGTACCTGCTTACAAGCCTATCATGAAATTTTTGAGAAATGGTCCCTTGTACCAAGCTTTTACCAACTGTCCTTCAGTGGTTTATCAAAACTTCCTTAGGGAGTTTTGGAGCACTGCTGTTTCCTTTGACCATTTTTCATCAACTGATGAGCCTGAGAAACGCCCCTTTAAGGAATTCCTCATCAAGTTTTCAGTCTCAAATGGGCAAAGACCTCTGGCCCTCGATTTCAAAACTTTTGGTTCATCAAATGGACTTGATTATAATAATGGTAAATATGTTGATCATCTCACACCTGAGGTCGTTAAGAAGGAATTGGGCAAAATAGCCATAAACTAGAGTTACCTAGACAAAACCCCAGTCCTAAAAACTCCTTTCCTGTGGCTTGGAGAATTCTGTTCACTTTTGTGATTCAGGTTCTCGGCGGGAATTACTCCTCCACTGAGCAAGTAAACTTCATCCAATAGCTTTTAGCCTATAGTATCATCACTAGGACTGAGGTTGACATAGGGGATATCATTTACAATGATCTCATAACCAAGCTACTAGATAAGTCTAGGCTGAAATTTGTTTCGTACCCTAGATTTATCTCATGTGCTTTACAAGAGTTACTAGGTTCTGACTACACTCAGGATAATTTTTTTGGGTTTTTACCCCTAATCTTGAGTAACTTTAATTTTACCAAGGACCCATCCAAAGTCACTGAAATTGAATTGACGGCCCATATGATTGTTGTAAACAATCAGAGGGACTCAGTGTCTCCACCTCATTTGGTTTCAAAGCCAAAGAAAGGGAAGTCTTAGTCTGTGACTTCAACCTCACCCAAGTCACAAAGCCATGAGGCTTCAGGAGCACTCTCTAAGAAGAGCAAAAGGCCTAAGTCAAAAAAGCCACCCACTTTGAGACCAATGTATCACCACCCAAGCTAACAGAGGATTTTGAGCAATCCCACTCACTCTTCTCTGGCACCGTACCTGATCCCTAAGATCTAGAGAGAAAAATACAACTCGCTAGTATAGGATTGCCTTCCATACTCGATGAGGGCACTCATAAATCAAAACCTTTGCTTGAGGGTACTGTTACTCATCCCAAAGACTCAGAAGGAAACGTCCAGCCCCTTGACAAGGACTTAACCTTCATGACTTCTGATGAAGGCACGGCTAAAACCATGCCGCGTCTTGAAGGGTCACATGGGGACAAAGACTCAGGGGAAACAAACCACCCACTGATATGGAACCACAAAACCCCACTGATGTTGATCTCTCGGATACTGGTGCTAAGTACCAGGAGGACCAGACCCAGTCCTCTAGATTGAGGTACCAGTCCCTGACCAAAAATGAAAGTGAGCCTTCGTATGAAGGGGAGCTAGATGCCCAACCCATGATACTAACTTATGCAGATGTTCGAGCTCTTCTTCTTTTTGATGATGAATTAGATAAAGAAAGTGATGATGAAGAAGTGCTTGCTACTGGGGATGACATGGATGAGGACACTCAGGCTGATGAAAAAGTTAAAACTTCACCACCATAGAAAGACCAGTCTGACCCCTTAAATGTTCAAGAATCTACTTCTGACTCATCCAGTCTTGATCTCAAAAGATTTGATAATACTCTTCCTCTCACTGAAAGACAAATAATCAAGTACCTCAGGAAGATGTTAAGAATCCTCTTTGATAGGATAACTAAAAATCAATAGGAACATCAAGAAGAAGCAACAGTCTTATATGCCAATCTCAAGGCTTCCATTGAACAATACTATGATGAGAACATTGCTCATCGAGATCAGACTGACAAGCTTGTTGAAGCCTCAATGAATTCTCTTAACAAAAGCAGCACCACCATTACTGGTCTATACAAAGGGCTAGAGGTCATCACTTAGCTTCTCAAAGACATCTCTAATGTTGTCAAAGATGACCCATCCACAAATAGAAAAATTAATGAAGCCATTACCACCTTTGCCAAGATCTCTTCTCAAACTGCTGAAATTCTCTCCCTGGTGAAGGACTTTGATTTTTCTATGCTTCAGTCTACTGTTAAAAATCTTCAAGATCATGCTTTTAAGCAAGAAGAAGCATCAGATGCATGGATGAAGTCTTCTACCAACATATCTTGGAATCTTGGCTCTAGGATAACTAAAGTTGAACTCTCTCAGACTGCTCTTAAACGTAAGATTTCTTCTCTCAGGCGGGACACTTTAGAGATAAAGTCCATGATGACTGAAATGTATGCAGCCTTTAAAGGTCAGTCCTCTTCAGCTCCCTCAGGCAGTGTCAATCCAACACTCGCTCTCACTGGCATTCAAGCAAATGTTGAAGGGGAGAATAAAAACACCACTACCACTGAAGAACCTCCATCTCACACTGAGGGGAAGACTGAAGAACCAAAATTGGTAATTCTAATCTTATCAATCGCATCCACCGAAGTTCCACAAACTCAAGCTCAACCAATCACCTCATTAATCATTCATCCTGAAAGCTCTCAAGCAACTCTAAGAATTGATAAAGGAAAAGAGATTGCAACTGAGTCAGATGAGAATCTATCAAATAAATTGATGCTTGCATCAAACATAATTCGTCTTGACCCTGATGAACCAGTTAGAGTTGAACTCATGATTAATGGTAAAATTGTTTACCTCACTGAACAAGAGATTCAAGAATACTGGGATAAAGAGGAGAAAATGAAGAAAGTGCTACTAGGAGCCAAACTTATTCCTATGTGTTGGGATTTGATAATCAGTTAACCAATTATTACTACGAGTACGCAGCGGATATGGATCTAGTTTGGTTCATGTAATTAACACACAATAAATAAACAAAGAAGGAACATGAAAAGTAAATAGAATACTAACCCTCGAAGTCAACAACAAATGTTATGAAACTAGTGACTAAATTGTCACCTCTACGGTTGCTCACACAACACGTCGAACAAGCACGTCACGATGCTAGTCGTTACTTCACGTCTCTCAAACACCAAGTGTTACTTTTGTTTCTTGAACCGAATATCACAAACAACCCGTGTTTTTTAATTGTTTAGATACCGATCCAAATACCAAGTGTATGCGTTGGATAGAACAGAAGCAAACAAAAAGAAAAACCCAAAACTGACCTTCGTGGGGCTCGTACCCAGGTCTGCTACAACAAAAGTGAATAGCACAACCATTGGACTACAAATCCTTTGGTGTACAAACATTCTGTTGAATAAGCATTTATGTCAAAACATCACATGCATGTAATTTACATGGATATCACTCCATACGTATACATTAATGTATATATTAAGGGTTTTGCCTTTTGTTATAAAGTAGGAGATAACAAATGAATAAGATGTTGTATTCGGATGTATAGGACGAGTAATTTTCTGTGATGTATGTGTCGTCCATAATGACTTAGGGGTGAGGGGTTTTTATACCAATTCAAGACCTAAAATCATGATAGAATAGGAAACTTCTTTTTCTCCTTATCACAACTCTCCTTTACCATTATCTCCAAGAAACCAACGAACCTAGACTACTCTCTAGATTCTTCATGGCTGGCTACATACAATTTAGGCACCCATATGATAATGTTCTTGTCATTTAGGTCCTTTGGTTTTACAATTAGAAAAATACGTGTAAGTATTAAAAGCACTCTAAGTGTCTTAACGATGTGTGTGCCCCTAATAGGCTCACACATTTCTAGTCGTATATATTGCTAATCAAACTAACATATTCCAACAGCTCCCACTTGGGAGTTGAAGTAGCAGATTGCCCATATACTACGAACGACGAATGTTGAGAATCAAGTTATCATAAACAATTATCAATAGCATGGTTATATTTCTCTTGCTATACTCATACCTTTATTCAGATTAAAGTTAAAAAAAAAAAACCATGGATTTTGGTTCCTACTCATTCCCTATAGTTTAACAATTGATTATCATTCTAGCACTTAATACAGATGTACCAAATGTAAATCAAGAATCATTTGCTTTTACCTTTGGGAGCGGCTCACACAATTTATCGGTTTGCGATTAATTCTGGAGAGGCGCCAATTGGTATAATACTGCTCACATCAAGATAGAACAAAATTCTTTGTTGAATACAAGTGTTGTGAATGCTGCTTCACATCACTTCCAATAATAGCCTTATAACTACCATTTTTAGGTTAGCGTTTGACTTAGAATTAAAAAAGTGGATAATCCACACATACCTGGAACTTGTTTGTATGCTCCAAGTCTAAGATGATTAACTACCAATTTTCCAATTTTTATCATGACTACTAGGATCCAAAAGTAAATATATTCAGAGGTTGGGGTGTCCAATATGCAATCCCTTGTGCATAAACATGTGAGTTTGACGGAGAAAACCATCCATATATTCAAAAGAATATAACAAACACTCACAATTTATTTTTTGGTAACAATATTCCCTTTCTGTTAAACCGACAATGGACATGTTTAGAAGGATATAATTCTACTCAAGGATTATACATGCAAATATAGACATAAACAATTATTATCATGTATGAATAATCACATTACCACGTATCTTTATTCATAAGAAATGTAAAAATGGTCTTATCTTCCAATTATCATAATACTAAAAACTGTTTTGTATGAATAATTAGCTAAGTTGAAGTCCAATGTTCCACAAACATTCTCAACTACTTATTTTACCAGATAGCTAATAGTTCATCTTGAGTAACTTTCCGAATACTTGTTTCAAATTCACAAATTGTGAAGAATTTGAACGCTATGATGAGTGTCGTATGTATATTTGCATACTATTGCAAGAATCATAGTATGGAAATGTGACAATACCTTTTATGAGGTATTTGTAGTCACCAACATACTTATCTCAGACAATCATCTTTACAGTTTCTTAAAATGTAAAGTATTCTCATTCTTTAATGTGTATTGCAATTATGCTCTAAGATGAGCATATCTAGTTAGCAGATTTATCATAAATGATGAAATCCTACTATAACTAGACTTGATTATTCTCCAGCATCATGTGTACACTAAACACACTATGCCTTATATGATTCGTAAACATTTGTTTTAACAGTCATCTAAATCACTCTTAATTAGATACTTTTATCAGTCATCTAAACACTCTCAATTAGATACTGTTGTTGTTAGCTCATCTTGCTCTTGTGCAAAAGTAACACCAGTCTCATACACAATATAAGATATACATGATGAATCCTTTGTTAAAAACAAGGTTTCCATCCATGTATTAAATTATCTCAAGTGAAATATATCATTTAAGACTTGCTTCAATGATGTATTGCATTGTGTTGGACTTAATTTCCGCATATGTTTATTTCATTCTTTTCCATGTCGATGGTTTTAATGTTCTAAATTTACAAGTGAGTATCATTCCAACCTCAAGGACCAACATCTATCTAAGATGGAATGTTACTTCAAAATGTTACACAACATAGATATTTGATGGAATAAAAATCAGTGCGCCACCACTTGAATGTCATGGGTACTTAGGAGTTATCTTATTTTAATCTAAATTCTGATTATGATTAAACTAAAGATCTCAGCTCATAGAGCATGTCCTATCCACACTTGGATTCTATTATCTTGTATACTTTATAAAGATTATTTTAAACTCATAACCTTTTGATTACACACCGTCCTCGCAAAAGGTAATCATAAAGAAAGAGTTATAAAACTTAATGTCATCAAACAATTATAGACTAATAACCCTTTTGATTACCACAATCGTCCTCGCCAAGGTAATCATTAGGAAGAGTTTTGATCTTAATTCTCCATATGGACAGATTCAAGAAATCTGTATGACAATTAGTTTTCTTTATATAATTTATTGCGTGTAGAAAAGAAAGATTAAATAATAGTCATAATTTCTTGAGTAGATTAAAAACTCTTTCATCAGTCAGGCATTTGTATGTATACATTCATGTCCTTATGAGGCCTTCAAAAGTAAAATTCATTCTACCTCAATTTTAACTGTTTGGTGAAAGACAATCCAATATCATAAACATTGATTGTCTTGTTAAGATTGCATCTTTTCTTCATAGGTTCTAAGATATTTATAGATTCAAGATGTGATGAATCACTCTTATGAGTTAAG
Source organism: Tanacetum coccineum (assembly GCA_026074375.1). Classification (NCBI taxonomy): domain Eukaryota; kingdom Viridiplantae; phylum Streptophyta; class Magnoliopsida; order Asterales; family Asteraceae; genus Tanacetum; species Tanacetum coccineum. The sequence goes on from BQNB010055314.1 coordinate 26,831, forward strand.
CGGTTAAGATTAGACCCTTTAACTATTATCCTCAGCATTGATATAAAATTTCAATCACATTGATGAGCGCTTTCCTTACAGATTATGAATGAGAGTTACATTATTACTTGTGGTTTGACATTTTCTGCCTAAACTTTAGTTATGACATCAAAAAGTAAATGCAGAAGGTTATGTATTTTGTTCTTGAATATTTTTAAGATCTATAGATGCTCCCACTTACTTTTGTAAGAAGAGATACTTCTCTAAATACTAAGTATTTAAGCAACAATAAATTGTTCTTAATTGGACACAACAATTACATTTTTATATTTTCTCATCTTCTAGCTTGTTAATAATATCGCTTCATACGATATTAACATAATCTTCTGTAAAATTAAATCAAGACTAATGGGATCATCCCTAATAGTTGATGTCCCCGAATACCTTCTAGGTTAAATCTTATTGAGCTGCATCTATGACACACGCAAATTTCTAACCTCTTGATAGATTTTGGAGGTAGAGCAATTAAAGTTATCAGAAACCAAACAATATGAATATAGTTTGTTTCAACACATTAGACATACCATGATAGTGTGGTATTCTATGAGTATTGGAATTGTTAGACTCCATCAGAATTCTTTAGATAACTTAATTCTCTATGGATCAAATATTTGTCAATTGGGTTGAGCCAAATTAAATACAAAGTATTTTTTCAAACCAAGATGCTTGCTTATATTGTATATTTCTTGAATAAGTACTTTATCTATGCTCATGTGTTCACAAGAAGACAGAACAGTTCAAGAATTCTTTGATCATGTGTTTACAAGAAAACATGTCAAATACATTATATGTCTTTGAATAATTCAAGGACCTTATGTTAACTCTATGTTCATGTGTTTCAAGAAAACAGAACATGTCAAGTTATACGTTACAAGTCTCCGAATAATTCAAGGACATCATGTTAATGTGTTAACAAGAAGACACAACAATTTTACTACTTACTTTATGTTATCAGTCATTGATAAATTCAAGGACTTTATAATTATGTCTTAACAAGAACATAATTATTTTAACTAAAGTAATTATGAAAACGTCAATATCTTGGTTCAATGGTGATTTCATGTTCTATTTCATATTCATAATCATGGATTGTATTAATTACCCATAATTATTTTAACTAAAATCATAAGTCAATACAGTGAAGTATCTTTATGTTATATCTGACTTTTAAATGTATAGGGCAACAAACATATAGTGTGTTTGTGGTCTAGTTGATTTATTAGGTTTCTTACCTTGCGGTCAAGAGAAAACACAATTAAATCAGATTGTTTTATGTTGTTCCTTGCACACACTTAGGATTTTCGCTACTTGTGTACGGGACAACAATACAAACAAACATCGATAACAATATGGATTGTGTCATTGATTTTTACAAGGAGATTTCAAAACCATAATGTTGAATAAGGAATTGTGATTATTATTCTATAGATACATCTTCAGGCAAGAACAAGTTAGTTATCCTATAAAATAAAATGCATCTTCCTTTAGACAATGTTGTTCATATTCAAAAAGTATGGATTATTTCAAGCAAGCTAGGAATAATAGGGTAATAACAAGGAAATAAATCTTGTTAGCTCCCACTGAATTTGAAAAAACCTCACATGTATGTCATTTCAAGTAGTTAAAACGCAAAGCTCCCATGAATTGTCAACATTGTAAGTGTCACATCTCCAGTAGATAGGCAAATAGCATTTATTTTACTTTTATTACTCTCTTAGAATGCCTACAAGTAGCAATGTACTTAGGTATTGTACAGAGTATATGAAGTTCTACTTATGTAGATGAGGGACTAGCCATTCATACTTTTATTAACTTGAACATATAGCATGCAATTCCTCCTTAATCGGTCTTGTTTACCACAAAGGGTGTTTAGCTTTATAAGGAATGAATTGAGTCCAGAAACCACCTAGAGACATGCTAGTTAATTTTCTTTTATCATTGCGTTAAATCTCATACATCGTGACAGGTGCAAGATGTTATTATTTGATAGCTTATAGACACATGTTCTCTGTTACACAAATATTTTTAATCTTCAAACAAACTTTTTGAACCGGGAAGGGGTAATGAAAGATTGAAGTGAGTTTAATACAATTGATAAAAATTCAATTATAACCTATTCTATTCTTGTCAAACCAATGAGAAGAGATTGAGTAAGTTCTTACTCTTTTTCCAGAAAATAGACTTGTTTGTCTTCTTCTGAGTAAAAAACTCACGTTTACGAATTATGTTGCAATAACACAATTAACCAGAACATAGAAAGTTCAATTTAGTATTTTTGATAATTAATTTCTTAAAAGATTTAACTACCCAATTAATTACTAATAAGACTAGATCCACTTGGACCTCCCACTTATTACTAGAGGTCTGACCAGTGAGTAAAAAAAGTAAGGCAAGAGATAAGCGGCGAGCGTTACTTGCATTGTTAATGCAACTCTTAGATTTATGAGACACATGACTTTAGTAACTCATATAGTAAGGTCATGTACATGTTTGTTCTCATTTATGCCTCGGGTCGAGGTCTGAAAAGGTAACTCGATTTAAGTTCGACCCAAAAAAAGAGCGTGCGAAAATGGACAAGGTCTGACCAATGGAAAATATTGCATGGGTTGGAAAGTCCTTGAGGTTCTGAGCTAGAGAAGACAATCAAATGCACGTGTTTTATTTGGCTGCATAGTATTAAAATTCACTAGGGTATACACATTAATTTTTCAAATATTGGACAAAAAAATAAACATAAAATTATCGTGTATCAGAAGCATGCAAAACAATTTGTAGCACAAAGTTAAGAAAACATTTTGTTAACCTTTTTGGTATAGACATCATTTTGTCAAATGTTCTCGGTAGCTCCATTTTGAATGCACAAAGAAGCGGAGAAACAGGTCAGCGCGAAGCGTATTAAAAACCTGACTTCTTTTGGGGAACCTTAATATCACCCGCCTTAAACTTCTCTTATAGTTTGTCCAACAATGGGTGAGCCGTACTTCTAATTGACTAATAATGCTATTGTATGTTAAGAAGCCCCTTTGTTAACATTAGTTTTTTTGTTGCCAATATGGTGGGATTACAAATTGATCAAACCCTATATTGTACTCCTACATGTGTCCGAAGACACAAGTAATTCCAATAATTCCCTCATATGCCGAACCATGTAGTGGGGCGGGATAAGATTAAAGATCAATTCAACCCCATATTGTACTCCTACATGTGTCCGAAGATGTTGTATTCGGATGTATAGGACGAGTAATTTTCTGTGATGTATGTGTCGTTCATAATGACTTAGGGGTGAGGGGTTTATATACCCTTCAAGCCCTAATCATGATAGAATTAGGAAACCTCTTTTTCATCCTTATCACAACTCTCCTTTACCCTTATCTCCAAGAACCAACGAACCTAGACACTCTCTAGAATCTTCATGGCTGGCTACAACACTTAGGCACCCATATGATTTATGTCTTGTCGTTTTAGGTCCTTTGGTTTACAATAGAAACATACGTGAAGTATTAAACGCACTCTAAGTGTCTTAACGTGTGTGTGCCCCCAATAGGCTCACACATTTCTAGTCGTATATATTGCTAATCCAACTAACATATTCCAACACTATGTATAGGCCTAAGGTAATTAAGGTAGTTCGTGAAGAATCAAAGAAGCTTGGGATTGATCCAAAAGAGGCAATCTCCACTAAGGCTGGTGAAACATTTAAGAAAGCTTAAGATGTTGAGCATAAAGTCCTCAAGAGAGAGCACTCTAAAAAGGTTAAAAGACTGATAGAGCTCAATAAGAGGAGAGCTGAGGAATACATGTGGACTATGACAAATAGAATCAAGCCTGAACCTATCACTGATGTCAGAATACATCCGAACACCTAGCCCATTGTAGCATCTGTGTTTAGGAACAATGATAAAATAAACTTTAAAGTTTACAACCCATTCAAGTTCACAGACTTTGGAGTCACTGAATTGGATGAATTGGGTCCAATCATTCAAAATAAAAAGAACTCTGTGGTTAAAGACTTGATGGTATCCTTGAGCAAGAGGTATGAAAGATTAAAGAAAATTCCTAAGAAACTTGGAATTCAATCTGCTCTTCCTGCTCCAATCCCTGAACAATCCTCATCCCAAACCTCAAGAAGAAAGAGGAAGCATTTGGAACTTGAGCCTAAAACAAGAATCCCTGGATTGGAATGCAATCGAGCTCTCCCTGAAAATGTCCCATTCGTAAACAAAATGGTCATAAAAGAACCTGAGTATGAAATCTTCTTCACTGATGAATTTGGTGACCAAGCCTTTCAAAGATGGAATGACATTCACAAATTTGGGATGGAAGCTCTTGTGTCATATCTTGTAGCTACATCTATGGTCAAGTCTCTTGAAAATGCAAGGTTCAACATGAAACTGAGGAAACTCATCGCTGAACACCCTGACCATGAAAAGCTCAAATCAAAGAAAGTCAAGCTGGAAGCTCTTGAATACAAAATGGACTTAGTACTTATGTAATATTTTTGTTATCTTTTGTAATAGATAATAGGACCTTGTAATCGTTCAATGAAGTACTTTTTGTTAAAACTCAGTATCCTTAGAAAGCCTTCCTAAGATCAGTATGAGAAAAAGATGTATGTACTCACTCACACTGATAAACACTTAGGCTATATTTATATCCAAATAAAGGTAGATTGTTGGGCTAATTCAGTGCCCAATGATCTTTTACTTAGGATTTGAATACAAAATAACCTAAGTGTAAATAACCTTTAACATTTCAAGGTCACTTAGTGAATAATCACTCAGTGAGTTACCTTCAGGATGCTCAGCCTGAGTCTATAAGAAAGACTCTAGCATTCAGTGAGACGGTTCTCAGTGAATGAAGCCTGAGCCAAAGAAGAAGGTGATGGGTTCAGTGAGTTGTGGCAATAGGCTTACTGAACCCCATACGATCTCCAACAACTAGAAGACCCTAAAGACAAGAGACTGAAGAATAGGCGGGATAGTTTGAAAGAAGATAAGTCCAAGCTTTTATCTCGAGAAGTCAACTTATCCTGAAGAGGGTATGCGACAAGTTCAGTGTCAGGAACTGAACTTGGAAAGAGCATTTGTCTCATACTTAGAATAGATGTTGTGATAGGGACAAATCAATACAGATGTACTAACCTATCAGATCTAAGATAAGTGCTCGACACCCATGTAGGTGTGGCCCTTCCTAAGCAGTATAAATAGAACTCTTGTAATAGAGTAGATGTTAAGTTTGTGCAGTCAAAGTCGTAACTTTCACAAATACATCTACTCCTCCAAATCTACTAAGTCCCTGAGCAAGCTCAGTTGGTTAGCATAGTAGTTAACTTTGCTTAACACTTTAGGTTTAAGCAAAGTTATTAGTGAGGAGATCACACACATATTGTTATCCAATCCTCATTGTAGTTCCGCATACAATGGGGTATAATTCTTAATAAAAAGAGTTAAACGTTGAAAAGTTATTTTTGTGTCTTGTACTTATTTGCTATAATTGTTTACACAATACCTTTTCAAAGAACGAATTGTTTAATTTACTTGCAAGCCATGAGTTAGTTAATGAACTTTGTAGTTATTATTCACTAACTAAGTGGGAACAACAATGAGTGAGAAAGTGTGACAATCAACAAAGCTCGCAACAAAATTGGATTATTTAAGAAATAAAAGACACTCTGTCACAAAGCAAGTCAATGAGTTCCATAGATTAAAAAGAGGTCAAGAAATTAAGAATACATGATGATGTCAACATCTACTTCAGATTGGGTAAGAAACTTGTCTTGGCCGTCATTCCCACTGAGCACCGGAAGAGTAAATACTTTTTATTAACAAAGAAAGTAGATTTCCTCTTGAATTTAAGAGCATCAAATAAATACGTACTCGTTGCTCAAACATTTTGCTGCCAATTAGTAAGGGTAAGGCAGTTGACTGAAAAGTAGCCTAATTTGTCCAAGAAACCTCTGGAAGTACTCGTATACATGAATTGTAGAAAGACTAAAACATGTGTATATAAGACATTGTGTTGACGCAGATGTCCAAGTTGTGCTTAGGAAAGGGTTTATGACCCGCCACCAAAAGTTCCACCCCTAAAGTGATACAGATTGTGCTTTTTGTATTATCATACACGCGATATCATAAACTTATCTCCCTAGATTTTTAGCGCTCCCCCCTCCCCTATATTGTAAAATCATAAATCGTCCAGACAAGTATGGTGGCCTTTGGACAACTACTACATTACCACATCACCAAGACTCCAAAAAAATGGAACTTTTTCCAAGTGTACGTGGCCATTTTCATTATGCTCCAATAACCAAAAAGATTGCTAAAACATGCAAAAAAGGAAGGAAAAAAAACGAGTTCGACAAGAATATTTACCATTATTAGAACACCGAAGACAAAGCATTACAGTTTAGTAGTTTCTTCAAGATAGGCTACAACTATAAATATTAACCATTAAAAAAATAACTGGTAGTCGCAACTTTAAAACTTTATATATTTAGTAAATTCTGTTAAAATGATGATCTTTTGCCTGGAAATAAGTTTAGGGACTAATTGTGTCAATGTTTAGAAGTGTTTGTGCAGGTTTTAATATTTGGTTTAAGAATGACAAGCTTTGAGAAGTTGAGGGTCTAGAGTGTAAAGTTGCTGATCTTCCAAGGACTAAAGATATCAAGATAAGGAAAGTTATTAGCTGGAGTATAAAAGTTTGTTACATCTCTAGGGTTTCATTATCAAAAAAAACACGCACACTATTATTCTCTCTAGTTTTTACGATCTTTGATCTTGTATTCAGTTAGGGTGATTGAGATCATCTCAAGACCTAGAAGCATCTTTGGCAGGCTATAAATAGCCATCACTCACTCATACACGGGGACCTTCTTTTTATCTAGTTTTTAGCTTCTAGAATTTTTAGCTTATGTAATGTTAGCTTTTAAACTTTAGCCTTAGCTTTTCAAATTCAGTAATTATAATCTCTTTTTCAATATATTGTAATCCATTTTAAGCATAATAAAATCTTAGTTTCAGTTTATTCACTTGTTCCTTAATTATAGGCTTTTATAAATCTTCATTGTTTCTGTCTATTGTTTCGTAAGCTCTAATAAGCTCTTTCAAGTCTCTAAGCTTGAAATTGAGCTAAATTAGTCATTTAATCTATTCAGACCTATAAAATTAGTTAAGTACCTTTGCTTATGGATTTTGGACTTTTGGAAGATGAGCTTAAAATGGAAGAGCTCATATGGACCTTTACCTAGCTTTATCATTGATAAGCTAGAGCTTGTAGAGTAGCTCCTCGAGCTTATTCAGCCTTTGTTTAGCTAAGGCCTATTGTAAGTTTCTTATTCCTTTCCTGTCTTAATTTTCTAGATTTATAGTTGCTTATTCTACTTATAGTTTAGCTTATTTGCTTAATGTGATTGCTTATTTGGTGTTTATCTTAGTCTATTACTGCTTATTAGTTAATTGTTGTAGTTTATCATTGATCTATTAAGTTTTAAACTTAAGTTTCACAAATTCTGATTTTATATAAGCTTCTCTAGGATCAGGACTAAGACTCAAGTTGATTAATAAGTTGTTCTAGATTTATTCTGAAGCTTATTTGTAGTTTAATATTTGCATTATTGAGTATGTTTAGCTATCATGTTTTGAGTCATAACATAATAGATCCTTTGTTTGCATATTTTTGCTTAAAATTCTCATTATTCTCAAATCTTAGTGCATAATCATGATCTATATGTTTTGATCTGATTTAGGTTGGTTTAAAATTAGTTAAAAGTAGTTATAATTTAGTTTTAGGTATTGAATATGGTAGTTGTTTGTTAAATTTGGTAGTTGCAGTGTCTAATTGATCGGATTCTGCAATAACATTAGAAGTGTTTGGATCTAATAGTTTAACTTGATTAAGTCAAAGCTTTTGGTGATATTGCTCTTTGTTCAGTTTGGATATCATATTTGTTGAGATGAAAGTGATTTCATGGTTTAGTTTGTTGTTTTAAGGATTTTGTGGAGATTGGTGATAAGCTGTGCACCAGGGGAAAATTCAGGGTAATTTTAGGATTGAAATTTGAGATTCAAGCTTATCTAAGCTTTGGTATCTCTTGGTTTGAGTTATTTACTCATATTTAGGTGTATCTTGCTTGCCTTTGACTCTCAAAGTCAAGTGCATCAAGATTTGCACCTATTTGGTGTCACTGCATTAGACTGAATTAGGTAAAAAAGTTCATCTGATTTTGATCCAATTTAGGTTAGTCATACTTGTTATTAGGATCTAATTTTTGGTTTAAAGGTAGTTTAGAAGTAGCTAATCACATCTAGATAAAAGGATTTTCATAATTAGTTTATTTGCTTAGTTAAAATCAGCTGTCATTTAGCCAAAAAAAACTGAAAAAGCCAAAAATAAGTAGTTAGAGTAACTTAGTTCTTAATTCTCACTTTAGGTTGTTATTTGAAAAAGTGAATATCTGGAGTTGTTTAGCATTCATAGGAGAACTTATTTCTAAAAGCACTTTGCCTGGTTTGGCTTATTAAGAAATTGGGCTTAATTTGAAATTGGAGTTAAACTTGAGATTTCTGAGTTTATCAGTTTGATTTTCAAATTTAGTTAAGAAAATGAGTTGTGTGGATTAAAAGCTTTTTGAAATCAGATTAAGGAACATATAAGCTTTTCAAATCAGTTGAGTTTTTGTAATTTGAGCTTAATTTGAGCTTTTTGTGGTCATTTAACTGAAAATAAGTTTCCTGAGCTTATCAGCTCAACTTTCTGAGATCAGTCCAACTGATAAGCTCAACTGAGCTTATCAGTGGTTTTCATACACACTTGCTTTCATTAAAAGTTCTTAAAATAAGCTGGTTGTTAAGTTTGTAGTTGATCAATTTTGCTAAAAACAAAAATTAAAAAAAAAAGTTGAGGGTGGGACTTGAACCCACGACCTCCTGCATACACACCCATTGCCTTTACCATCATGCTACAATAGCTCATCCATTGAGCTTTGTACACAATAAACCTTTATCACCTTTTTCATTTTCTTTTTCCTTTTTAATTCGTAGCTTATCCGAGCTTATTTAGGGCTTATTTGTTTAGCTGTTAGCTTGCTGTTATTTTTCTTGTGTTCCTAATAGATTTTAAGACTTTTCTTGAATTTTTTGGTAATTTTCCCATTATTTGTTAATTTTAATCATTTTTCTTAGATAAATATTTTCAAAAATCAATAAAATTAGAATAATAATTTTTAAAAAATACAAACAAATAAATTTTTAGATTTAGAATAATTACTTTTTAGTGTTTACATTATAAAATCATTTTTACCCTTTTTATATTTTTAATATGCATTTTTAAGCTTTTAAATTTAGTTTTAAAAAAATAGATTTTTTATAAAAAGTACGTTAAAAAATAGTTTGCTGAGTTTTTATAATATATTTATAAATTTTTCTAAGTTATAAAAACATTTTTAAGAATTTTTTAGGATTTTGTTGATATTTTTCTAGGGATTAAATAGATTAATTATTTTTTAATTCAAAATTTAATTCAAAAAATACCAACAAAAATAAATTTTTCTTTTTATTAAAATTTTTATTTTGTCCTTAATTTAGGTTTAGAAATTTTAATTGCACCATAGGAGTTAATCTTGCCTTAGTTGCTTATTTGTCGCGTTTTATTTGTTCCCGTTAATTGTTTTTGTGCATTAATTGCTTTTGTTTGTTTTTTTTAATTGTTGTTTTTAATTAGTAGTTATAGATAATCAAATCAATCTTTGTTTTCATTCAAATCATTGTCCAAACAAGAACGTGGTTTCAATTTCATAAATCGTTGGGGAAACGACCCGGGAATCATACTTCCCGGTTAATATACGTATTATATTATATATATTTGTGAAGATTTTCCTTTTTACCTTGTATTTAATCTTTGCCCTCAAGGATTATTTGTATATTTCTATATATACTTTGATATATTATATATACGTGAAATTGCTACCAACCAATTTTTGGCGCCGTTGCCGGGGATATGTGTTACGATTCTCTCGTTTGAAGTTTGTTGATCGTGTTTTGGAGAACCTTTCGTTTTCGAAAGTTACGCTTTTAAGAAAATCAAAAATAAAAAAATATATATAAAAAAATAAAAAGTAAAAAATATTTTTCTTTTCTTTTTAGTATAAATAGAAGATTAAAAACAAAAATACAAAAATATTTGCTCTTTAAAATTTTAAAATAAACAAAGTTGGTAAAAGAACACCAACAAATAATACCTTCAATTGTGGTATTATCAATAATAAGTTTCCATCTCGAGTCAAAGATTTAAAAACTTGCCATTTGTGTCATTTACGAAATACGGCTCACCTAAAAAAGTAAAATTTTTAAGAGCTACCGTGAAGTAAATTTGATTATTTGGTTTAAGTTGTCTTCCGTTTGTCCGTTTAAAATAGATTGTTAATAATTTGAAAAATAAAAAAAATTAGTGTAATTTTTTGTTATTTTTTGTTATTTTCTTTTTCTACTTTGTGCATGCGCACTCGTTCTCAAACCCGTAACCGTAACCATCAACAACAAGCCCAACCGGCTGTTGTTCAACCAATTCATTTAGAAGAACCTTTTGTTAATCCTTCCTTAGTTCCGATGGCTGATAACCGGACTATGGCACAATTGCTCCAAGCACCCACCGAGGGGTACGAGGAAGTTTCTTATTGCTCTCCCTAAGGACGAATGAATTCAGGGATCGAGTCAAGCTAAGTGACTCGGTTACCAAAAACAAAGCGCTTTGTGGG
>BQNB010055315.1:0-39163 GCA_026074375.1 Tanacetum coccineum
TCTGTCGGTTTGAGATAACTCGACGGTTCCATAAGGGAAAACTTTAGCAACGGTGAATGGTCTGGTCCAACGGGTTTTGAGCTTGCCCGAGAAAATCTTTAATCGAGAATTGAAGAGAAGAACTTGATCACCAACGTTGAAAATGCGGTTCTTAATCTTGGAGTCATGAATATTCTTTATATTTTCTTTGTAGATTAAAGAATTCTCGTAGGCTTGATCCCGAAGTTCATTTAATTCATTCATTTGAACTTTTTGGTGATCACCTGCGGTCTTAATGTCAAAATTACAATGCTTTAAGGCCCAATAGGCCTTGTGTTCAAGTTCGATACGAAGATGACAAGCCTTTCCGCACACAAGCTTATAAGGAGTACACCCGATGGGTGTCTTTAATGCGGTATGGAAGGCCCATAATGCATCATCTAACTTATCGGTCATGAAGCTCGATTTTCGCCTACGGTCCTTTCTAAGATACGTTTCAAACCACGATTTGAAACCTCCACTTGTCCACTCATTTGTGGATGATACGCAGTAGAAAGACGGTGGGTAACTCCATACTTAAGCATGACCTTTGCGAATTGGTCATTGCAAAAATGAGTATCGCGATCACTAATTATAGCACAAGAAGTTCCAAATCGGGCAAAGAGAGATTTTAAGGATTTTATGACAACTCGGGCATCATTATTGGGGAGCGCTTTTGCCTTAACCCATTTAGAGAAGTAGTTAACGACCATGAGAATGTACTTGTTCCCTCGAGAAGACGGGAACGGTCCCATAAAGTTGATGCCCTATACATCAAAGATCTCGCATACTTGAATTGCATTTTAAGGCATTTCATCTTTTTGCGAGATTTTGCCTTGACGTTGACATGAGTCACATGACTTTACCATGTCATAGGCATCGCGATAGATTTTCGGCCAATAGAAACCGGAATCAAAGACTTTCTTAGTAGTGTAGTTCGCACCATGATGTCCCCCGGTAGGTCCATTATAGCAAGCCGTGAGGATATCAACGGATTCTTGGCCGTGAACAAATCGTCTAATCACTTGATCCGCACAAATCCTAAACAAGTAGGGGTCATCCCAAAAATAATGCTTAACATCCTTAAAGAATTTTTTCTTTTGTTGAGACTACATCCTTTTAACTACAAAATTCCTCGCATGTTAACTTGCAATGTCGGCAAACCATGGGGCATTTGAATCACCATGAAAAGTTATCATTCTAAGGGTCTCGAGAGGAAATGTTTCATTAATTTCCTTTTTCTCGAGATCACCTTGATGAGGATTTTCTAATCTTGATAAATGGTCGGCCGCGAGATTCTCCGCTCCTTTTTTATCATGAATAATGACATCAAATTCTTGAAGTAGGAGAATCCACCGGAGCAATCTCGGTTTAGCATCTTGCTTAGCAAGAAGATACTTAAGAGATGAGTGGTCCGTATACACTATGGTCTTTGATAAGACTAAGTAAGGCCGATATTTCTCGAAAGCATACACCACGGCTAATAATTCTTTTTCTGTAGTCGTGTAATGTGCTTGAGCATTCGTCATGGTCTTACTTGCATAGTGTATAGGCTGAAAATGTTTGGTCTTACGTTGCTCCAAGACTGCACCTACCGCATAATCACTAGCGTCGCACATAATTTCAAATGGTAGGTCCCAATCGGGGGCAACTAAAATTGGGGCTTCGGTTAACTTCTTCTTAAGTATATTAAACGCTTCAATACATTCTTTTGATAAAATAAACGGGGTTTATTTTTCAAGAAGATGGGTCATTGGCCGGGCATTTTAGAAAAATCTTGAATAAATTGACAATAGAACCCGGCGTGACCTAAAAAACTTCGAACGCCTTTAACGGAAGTCGGATGAGGGAGTTTAGCTATAACATCAACTTTAGCTCTGTCGACCTCAATCCCGGATTTTGAAATCTTATGGCCAAGGACAATACCCTCTTTAACCATGAAATGGCACTTCTCCCAATTTAGAACTAAGTTAGTGTCTTCACACTGTTTTAGCATTTTGTCTAAATTGGAGAGGCATGATGAAAAAGAATTCCCGAAAACCGAGAAATCTTCCATGAAGACTTCCATTGTTTCCTCGATCATGTCGTGGAAAATGGCCATCATGCACCTTTGGAACGTGCCCGGAGCATTACATAAACCAAAAGGCATACGTCGGTAGGAAAATGTCCCATAAGGGCAAGTGAAGGTGGTCTTCTCTTGGTCTTGCGGGTCAATAGGAATTTGAAAATATCCAGAAAATCCATCTAGAAAACAATAATATTCGTTCCCTGCTAAACGTTCTAACATTTGGTCCATGAAAGGCAACGGGAAATGGTCTTTACGAGTGGCATCATTAAGTTTTCGGTAATCAATACAAACGCGCCATCCCGTAACTAACCTAGTGGGTATTAACTCATTATCTTTGTTTTCAGCTACGGTCATGCCACCCTTTTTAGGCACACAATGAACGGGACTCACCCACGGACTATCGAAGATAGGGTAAATCAATCCGGCATCAAGGAGTTTGATAACTTCCTTTTTGATAACCTCATGAATTTTCGGATTCACCCTTCCTTAATGTTGAACCGTCGGTTTGAAGTCGTCTTCCATTAAGATCTTGTGAGTACAAAAACTAGGGTCGATACCCTTAATGTCGGAAATTTTCCATGCGATGGCCCGTTTGTGTGACTTAAGAAACTTTTCAAGGGCGGCTTTTTCTTCTTCTTTTAACTCTTTAGAAATTATGACGGGTAATTTATCGGTTCCTTCTAAAAATGCATATTCTAAATAAGAAAGTAAATCCTTAAGCTCGAGTTCCGGTGGTTCTTCGATTGAAGGCTTCGTCATAGTAACATCAACTTGCTTAAGGTCGTCATTCTTCATTAGTTATTTTGCAAAATAGTGACTAAATAAGCTTATAAAGAAGCCAAACCAAAATAAGCTTCCAATAAGTTATTTTGCAAAGAGAATAAGCCACAAAATCTAGAACCAAATAAGCTATTAGAGAGAGAAACAAGAAAGTACAAGTTTATTCTATCCATTAACCAACAACTATAAACCAAACATAGGTTTATTAGCTTATTTTCAAAATAATTCGTGAGCCTATAAGCTCAAAATAAGCTTCGAAACACCCTCATTAAGCAAACAGCAAGCACGAATTCCCCCAAGTCTCTGGTACCAATTGTCAAAAATAAGAATCACTAGCTAAACAAGATTTGGAGGTCAGGGAGGATTAAATAAGAACTTAGCCATTATTAGATTAATAGAGAGAAAAAGGAAGATGTGTGTATGCTTAGAAGAGAAAGAGAGAGAGAGAGAGAGAGAGAGAGAGAGAGAGAGAGAGAGAGAGAGAGAGAGAGAGAAAGAGAGAGAGAACACACACACCCCTTGGTGAAATGTTACATATGAATCCTCACCCCTTCATAGAAGTATGGAGGGGGTATATATAATAGTCTCCAAGAAAGAGGGAAACTATACTAACTTAACAATTCTAGTCCCTGCGGGTCTTGCCTAATGATAACTAGTGTAATTTCGGATAAGTCAACATATTTTAAGGCTATCAGAGGTTTTTTAATTTTCTAAGAAAGAGTTAAGAACTTGGATAACCCGTTTAGATTGTGCTACATTTTTCATTTTCTATGAAGAGAAAAAGTAGACAAGGGTAAATTAGACTTTTCTAATGTTTAGTTATAATTTTAAAAAAATGTTTTTTTTTCATTATTTTAGAAAAAATTGTAACTAATAGGGTTTTTTCTTGTTTTCTGAATAAATTAAAAAAAATTATTCGGGAAAAAATTAGCCCCGTCGCAACGCGCGGATTCTTTTGCTTGTTAAACACATATGGAATGAAAATGTTTTGAATCTAGATTATATTCATGGACTTTACAAATTGGATTGCGTCTTTTAATAGCTGGGCTAGACTATTATCGCTAAAACGCAAAAATACAAAACATCACGTTTCGCTTAAAAGATCCTTATCAAAGATTCACGAAAAATGTTAAAAAGGCTATTCTCGAGATTTAATCGCAAGAAATGACTACGGGGCTGATTCATTATTACTTATTCGGGATTGTAGTAGTATTTCACGGGGATGTGTACTTATTTCGTCTACATTTCTTTCTACCTCTTCAATGAAGATGACTTGTTCGAGCATATACGGATTGTGATGAAGTCTTGAATATCTAGTTACTTTGGTAATTCTTTCTCTCTTTACCTACAAAGTAGCTATCACTTTAAAGAGTTACGTTGTAGTACTCAGTGTCTCACGTAGTTGAGGATATTTAAAAAGATTCTTCATCACATGGATAGTACAAGCTTAAGTCACAACTCTGAGGGATGTTGCTTCATTATCGGGTTCGTCATATTAAGTTTTCTCCATCAGTAGTCATTACAGAGAGCCGACAGAATGCAAGGTTGGAATTGAGTTAGTCAGAGGATAAACGTATAAAGGTTCTTATCGGTAGTTGATTCTCACGGGATATTTTTACGCTTGACCGAATTTATGATACTTCACACATGATTTTACTATCGAATATTTGGGCGTACACAATTTTAAGATTATGTTTGATGGCCATCAAATATAATCAGGGGAAGAAAAGGAAGTATTCGGTAGATTGCATCAATTAGGGGAAAGAAATGTGTACTTGTCTCACCTTCATTTCTCTTTTTCTTATCTTCAAGTCCGCTTCTATCTTATGGAGTTGAATTGTATGCTTTCAACCTTTGGATGGTTAGTGTGTGAAGTATGTGCATACGTGAGAAGATCTTGCTGATTTCTTGCATGTTCCCCTGAACGGATATTCATCAAGACAATAAGCAGTTCTATTTGATGTGATTGGCTTTTTCTTCTTCTACTACTTTTCTAATTCTCATCTACTGCTCTACTGCTCTACTGCTCTACTTCTATCTCTTCTTCTACTTCTACTTCTACTTCTTCTTCTCTGAAGCTACATCACAGTTTCAGAATCTGCTTACAATACGGATGTTAGTTTGGGGTGAATCTGATTCAGAAACTTTGACAAAAAGGAGTAGATGAAGAAAGCTGCTTGAAGACATGTAGTATGAACTGGGGCAAGCTAACTCAGTTTATACAGATTAAATGGTATCGTCTGCAAGTAATGGAAAGATCCAAGCTAGAGTATTTATATTTGTACTTGTAGGATACATTGTAAGTAATTCCATATGCCGCCACATAGGGGGAAGATTGTTAGGAACGAAAATGTGGTGACATTATGAAAATTACATTAGTTTACATATAGACTAAAACACAAGGACTAAAAATGTAATTTTGCCAAAGATGGCTTGTGTAAGGTCTATATAAACCCATCTAACTTCCTTAGATGGGTGAACCTCTCATTTGTAATTTCACTAATCATTCAATAATAAATCACTTTCTCTCTCTAAAATGGCTTATTCATACTTTGAGTTTCCTTGACCTCCTGAGATCGTGAATCGAGATTCCTCACACGTGGTTTAACAGTTTTGGAAGTTGGCAGTTTAAGGGTGAGTCTTCACGATTTAACAATGACATCCCGCGGTTTAAGACTTCCATCCCACAGTTTAAGACAATCCTCGGGCGGTTTAATACAAGGAACCCGCGGTTTAAGCTTCTATATCGCGGGCTAGGGTTTCTTAGTAACGAAGAAGAAGAAGAAAATAGGACGGGAATTTACTTTTTGACCCTTAAAGTTCAAATATCGTTCATCACTCGTCCTTACTTCATTATTCAACAACCGTTAACCCTCAAAGTTAAACTACATCACAACGTTAGTCCTTTTTAACTTCACTTAACAACTGTTAACCCTCAAAGTGAACTTTCATTGCACTTTAGTCCTCATAACTCAATTTCACAACCATTAAGCATTTAACTTGGATTCTAATTACAAATTTTGTCCTTGTTAGTGATTTAATCAACCGTTAGTCCTTTTAAGTTGCAAGTTTGTTCACCGTTAGCCCTTTAGCTCAACAATCATTAACAAAACATCAAGTGCTTCAATAACAACAACAATTTCAACAACAACAATCCACAACAACATCACTTTTTATACTTAAGATCCTCAAATCATTTTCACAACTCACACTCAATGGAAACAAAAGATATTTTATCTTCATGTTCGTACTCAGATGAACAAGAGATACAACAAATGCATAAGAAATGATGTGTGCATAAACACACATCATTTGTACCCCAGAAAATGCTAATAAACGGACTAAAACACTAAAATATGAGTAATTATGTTGCAAATATGTTTGTATTGTGGTTTTATAGCTTGCAGGTACAAAGGATTAAAAACAAAGCAAAAACGGTAATTTTCGGGTAACTTTCGACGACGTTTTCACGTTTATCGAGGTTCAAATGAAGTCGTTTATATTCCACGATCACACCATTGGAAAGAGCATGAACTTACAAGTCCAACGATACCAGCCATTCTATCGTGAACCATTCTAATTTGAACCTTTTACGCCATTTTGAACCTTTTGTCTACTAATAAAACTGACCTAGGCCAAAAAGGGGTTAAATGGTTTATTTTGTATATATGTTACGAGACCACTGCCTAGCGCAGTTGGTCTCTTGGTGTTCATTAAGGGTTGCAACCACAAGGTCTCAAGTTCGATCCCCAAGCTTGCCTGGGGTGAGAATTATAAGCCTTGTGCCACGTGGCACCACTAAGGTGGTGACACGTGGCAACCCGACCTGACCCGAATCCAGACCTGACCGTTGACCCGTCCGTTGACTGAAGGTCAACCACTGTTGACCGGTGGTTGACCAGTGGTCCAGCGGTGATCAACGGTGGTGCGCCGCCGTTGACCGGTGGTGGCTCCAGTGACGGCGCCGGCTCTGATGACAGACCACGTGGCACCAATCACAGGGTGACACGTGGGTACGAGGTATTGTGCAGGTATACGAGGTTCGATAGATACGAGGTTCTAGAAGGACACGTGGCACAAAGTGATTGGTAGATCGGGAATTGACAGCTGCCAATGATGAGGTACGAGGAATGGGATCCCGATGCAATCATGCGTAAGGATTAAGCTATGATTGAGTCGGTGGGAGCTGCAAAATTACAAATATGCCCCTAGATCTAGCAATATGATTGGTCAAATGCCTAAAATGACAAAAATACCCCCACCCACATTGGGCTATTTATATCAGACGCAACATCAGTTGGTGGGTGTTAGGATTTAGTTTTATTTTCAAGTAGTGTAGATTTAGTGTAGCTTATTTTTATGTCTTTTTAGCTTATTAGTTTGCTTATTGTAAAAGCTTTTTCAAGCTTATTTTAGCTTATTGTAATCAAGATTTTAAAAGGTTGGTGTTTTCTTTAGCTTATTATTTATGCTTATTCTCTTGTTTTTTTCTTATTTCTTTTTAGCTTATTTCCAAATAAGCTCATGCTTATAGCTTATTTCTGGATCCGATCTCTTAAGCTTATATTCTAATAAGCTTCTTTAGACTAGCTTATTTTATATTGTTTTCGATTTAGAGCTTTTCGAGTGAGCTTATTTTAGCTTATTTTCGGTTGCTTAGTTTTTTAGCTTATTATTTTTAGATCTAATCCTTAAATATACATGTCTCTTGTTCACTTGATTGAACACCTTAGTTTCGGGTGGATTAGATCTAAAAATAATAGATCTTGTCTTTTTAGCTTATTTTCTAGCATAAAGTTTGTTGCTTTTTAATTCTAGTTTATTTTTCTTAGATCTAAATCCTTAAATTTACCCGATCCGAGCTCACTTGATTGAACACCTTAGTTTCGGGTGGATTTAGATCTATTAATTTTAGCTTATTTTCTAGCATAAAGTTTGTTGCTTTTTAAATCTAGCTTATTTTTCTTAGATCTAAATCCTTAATTATACCCGATCCGAGTTCACTTGATTGAACATCTTAGTTTCGAGTAGATTTAGATATAAAGTTTTCATGTCTTAATAGCTTATTGTTTATTGTGCACTTTAACTTTGTTTGTTTTATTGTTGATGGATCTTATTCTACACTTAGGCGAGGAGCTTATGGTTCTTATAAACTAGTTTCACTATTAAAGTTCCAAGCTTTTTAAGTTTTTACCTAGCTTATTAGTTAATAAAGCTCAAAACTTTATTGATTAATTAGTGAAATTAAAACTAATAAAGTCTTAAACTTTAAAAGTTTAATTAAGTTTGTAAGAGCGGGTGGTGTAATATTCGAATCGGTTTCATCATTCGGGTTCTAATTTTCTTCCCTCTTTTTAATCAATAGTATAAAGTAGCATAATTTGTAGTTTTATAATATGTTGATGCTTATTAGAATGATTGTTGCTAGTGAGTAGTTTAATTAGTGCTTGTTAAGTGATATTGTGATTTGGAAATCAAGTGTGGATTTAAAAAGGTTTAGTTGATTAATAATCTTTGATTATTTAGATTTGTAGTTTGAATGTTTTAAAGGGCAAAATCCGGAAAAATAGTCAAACTACACATCTAGTAATTAGTTTCTTTTTAAGAGGTTTTTGTCAATATAAGCCAACGTTGTGAGATAATTATCTTTTCTAAGGACATTAATTCGTTAAGTAAAACCTTAATTCATACTTGATGGACTTTTCACGTCACTTAGCAAGCATTATCGTCTCTTAAATATCTTTTAGATCAATTAGCTTTAAATTTGGTAGCTTTATTATTAGTAATTCTAGATTGGTAATTTTTAGGGATTAAAATTAGTTTTAGAACCAAAAACAAAAATATTTGATATTCAAGCATCAAACAAAACGCTTTCGTGAATTTCAAATTCATCTCTCGTCGGGATACGACATCCGGGAGATAAAATATTGTTTGTCCTCAAGCAATTTTTATATCAAACGGGATACTCTCTATATTATTACTATTTGGTATTATATTATATATATTTTATCGAATCAGTTTTTGGCGCCGTTGCCGGGGAGAGGTGTACGATTTACGCGAAGTGTTTGTAGTTAGTGCCTTGGAGATCCTTTCGTCTTGAAAGTTTATTTTCGTACTTATAAAAAAAATATATAAAAACCAAAAATATTTTCCTTTTTCTATTTTATTTTATTTTCTTTCATTAAAATTTTAAAATACCAAAAATATTTTCATTTTATTTTCTAAATAAAAAACCCAAAAATATTTTCCATTTCTATTTTATTTTCTTTTATATAAATATCTCAATTCACAGTTTCAGAAGGTTCATACAGTCAGAGGTGTTAATGACTTCCAATTATGAAAATGATGCTCAAGAAGCAAGAGAAGACTTTAAACAATACACTCATACGGAAGCTTAATCCTTCAAAGACTTGATACTTTAAAACATGGACTCCATTGAGAAATGTATTATTGAAAGAGTACTTCATGAACAAGAGATTCAAAATAGATTAAAAAGGTTGAATGGCAGAAAGTTGCAGATGTAAGATTGAAAGGTTCAAGAGGTTAAAGCAGCAAATGCTAATTTGGGAGACGCAGACAACATTGGGTTTGTATCAGACAATAGGAATACACACAGTTGAGAGAATGTTTACAGCAAGACAGGGAATGATCAAAGCTTAGGGAAACAAAGTAGCACATCTGAGAATGAAAGCACTAGGTCAAGGAATGAGTGTAGTGAAAGAAGCAGTTATGGGAATGATACGAATATCAGACCTTCTTAAGACACTTAGCCAATGGCTAAGGTACCATATATTGTCGAACACAATGTGTTTGTTGTTGTACCAACCTGAATTTCTTAATGACACATCCTTGATGGAAAAGGTTGATAGAAATACTACATCCTGACCATAAATGTTCTAGAAACTACATGTTAAGTTCCATTGTAACATACAAATGGACTGCACACCAATATGGAAAGGAAATAATCAATGACCCATTTCTACCTTATAGCAAGATGAAAGATGCAATAAGGCAAAAATTTATGATAGATGTGAGTATTAGACAGTGCAAAAGAGCTAAACAAATAGCCTTATTTGACCATTAATGTGGGTTGATTGAACATTCTGAGAGGTTATGGGATTACAGACAAGCCCTATTAGATACAAACCCTGTCAGTAATTGCGGACTAGATGTGGAGGATACAAGTGCTGGTAAGACATACTTTAAGAGATTTTATATCTGTTTTAAGGGTATAAAAGATGTGTTAGGATTATAAAAGTGTCGATTATGATACTTTAGGGGGTTTTAATTATTATTAATGTTTTTACTTAATTTTAGAAATAGAAAGTAGTTTGTAATAAGGAGAAATATGCTTAAAGTGAAAAATAGCATACTAGATTGCAAATTAGGAAAAATAAAGGAAGGGAAGCTAATCCTCCCTCTCCTATAAATACCTACATAATCAATATTAGGTGGTTAAGGCATGTAACTCTCACTTTCCCTCCCATTTCTCTTTTCTTTATAGAATTTGAAAATTATGAAAGCCTTGCCTTCCTATCTTAATCCTCTCTATTCATAACCCTTCTACATTGTGTGATTCGAGATAAAACGTGACCTAACAAGTGGTATCATACACCATTAGAGATTAAGAGTGCTTTATTTGGTGATCAAGTGCGTTATCGAAGATGACGTGATTAAATTCAGTGAACTTCGGTACTTTCGAGATATTATTTAAGCTTATTGAGCATTTTTGACATCCTATATCACGATTAAACTCATTTTCGACAGCAATTATGGATAAGACATGATCATTTTGGTTATATTGAGAAATTTCAGTATCCTCTCGTGTGTTATATACAAATTCGATAAGGTAGTTGATCATTACAAAGAGGTTTATCGAAGCTTTCTCATTTTCGGAAGTCTTATTGTTGTTAGATTGAGTTGTAATAGTTATGCGTGTTTTCGGTTCTATCAAAAAACGTATATTAGGTGTTTTTTATCAAATTCAGAAGTTGTTACCGAGATTGAGCTTTTACACAAGTTTTTGGTTTTATCAAAAATTGTGTATTAGGTTTAAGCTTGAAATTCGGAATCAAGTCTAAGAGTTGTAATAGATACACAATTTATCGGTTTTATCGAAAATTATGTTAGGAAATCAAAATTCGTTATCATATCATATTTTTGACATAATTTCGGTTTTATCGAAATTGTGTTAAACGGTGAAGAGGATCAAGTTTGACATTATAATACGGATTTGTGAATCGTAAAGTGATCATTTCTTTCGGTTTTATCGAAATTGTGATCAATTTCGGATTCTAAGTGTGAAAAAACACATATTCAGTTTCATCGAATTTGTGATATTGATTTTCAAAAACACTTTAAATGGATCATGTTTCATCAAAATTGATATTATTACGGTTTTATCGTGATTAATATATTAAATTTTGATTGAAAATGTTTTCAAAAAGTGTGAATATCGAAATTTGAGTTGTCCGAGTTAAGTTTTATTCGAGAAACATTCCGAAATTCATTTTGCCGCAATTAGTGTTGTCCGAGATATATTGTGTCCGAGATTCAAATTTGTGGTCTTTTCGACAACAGTGTTATCGAATTTTGGGGATTTTAGACAAGTTGTTCAATTCCGAATTTGGTCATCGAATTTGTGACACGTGTCTTATCAAATTTGTTAAATTCGACAAGGAGTCAAACTCAACAATTTAAGAAGTTTCTGGTTAATCACAAATAGAACTCTTTTTCATCTACAAAGATCTAATCTTTGAGTCACAAGATATGTCGACTTCTAATACATATCAACAATCTCTTGTTGATGCCGGTTCTGAGACTAGACCACTGATGCTTGAAAGAATCAGTTATATACCATGGGCAAGTAGTTTCAAAAGGTACCTCAATCGAAAGAGAGAACACAGAAAGCGGCTTAACAAGGCAATTGATGAAGGTCCATATGAGTTTAAAGAATTCACTCATTCTAAAACTGAACCACCAAGGATGCAAACAGAAGAGGATTTAATAGGAGATGATTTGAAATACTATGAAGCCGGTATTGAAGCAATGAATTTGATTGTAATACCTATTCCAAATGACATATATAACTCTGTGGATGCTTGTACCACTACACAAGCCATGTGGCAAAGAGTTGAACGCCTAATGTGAGGAACTGTGCAAAACAAAGTTGACAGGGAAACACGCTTCAATAATAAATTTGTTACTGAACCAGGATAAGCACTTGTCTTAGTCTACAATCGTTTTGCTCAGCTAATGAATGATTTGGAACAAAATGGCATCAAATTCCCAAATGTCACTATAAACACAAAGTTCCTAAATTGTTTGCAATCTAAATGGCTGAAGTATGTCACTCAAGTTCATCTTGCAAAGAAATTAACAAAAGATTCCTATGATGATTTGGTTGATTATCTTTCTCAATATGACAAACTGGTTAACGCATCCAGAGCAAAGAAATTAGAAAAGTCTCGTGATCCCCTTACGTTGGTGGCACATACGGGTTCCTCTTCCAGAACTTCATCACCCTGCTATGTCACGCATCCTTCTTTAGTTGTTGATTATGATGACGCGTATCAAGGGGATCCATTTCAAAACAATTCTGAAGATCTACTTACTTCTGCAATGATGTTACCCGCTTGATCAATCACTCAATGTTTCTCTAATCCAACAAATAATCGTCTTCGCACTTCTTCCAACACCAAAAGTCAAGCAATTATGCAAGCTGACAGAGTAAACATTCAAAGCAGAAATTCTGGGAATTATGGCAGAAATACAAGACTTTCATTTGTTCCATAGGAAATTATTGAGGGTAACAATGTTCAGAATGATGATGGGAACACACAGAGAACTCTTTGGACTACGTCTTCAGGATCTGTTGCAAATGTTCAATGCTACAATTGTAGTGAGAAAGGTCATTATGCTCGTAATTGTCCAAAGCCAATAGTCTAAGATTGAAAGTACTTCATGGAACATATGTTTTTATCTAAACAGGATGAAGCAGGAGTAACTCTTACCGATGAACAAAATGACTTTCTTTTTGCTGATGCTAATCGGATGGAAGAAATTGAGGAATTAAGTGCAAATATATGCTTGATGGCCAGAATTCAACCAGCAAACATTGATTCTGATGTAGGGCCAAGCTATGATTCTAAATTCCTCAGTGAGGTACAAACATCATCCACTAGTTATGTGAATTCATTATCTGCTAAAGATAATTAAGAGCAAAAGTATCCAAAGAAACCTAAAATTAT
Source organism: Tanacetum coccineum (assembly GCA_026074375.1). Classification (NCBI taxonomy): domain Eukaryota; kingdom Viridiplantae; phylum Streptophyta; class Magnoliopsida; order Asterales; family Asteraceae; genus Tanacetum; species Tanacetum coccineum. The sequence continues at coordinate 13,117 of BQNB010055315.1, forward strand.
TAACGATACATTTGGTGTTAATCAAATTAATAGCAATATTATATTTGATGAACCAAATGTAGATGTTAATAGTGGCAGTGTTGAATACGATAACAATGTTCAAGAATCATATGAATTAGAGCAATTAGCAAGAAATGGGTATATGGAAGCTGAGAAACAACAAATAATTGCTAAAAAGGTACAACAACAAAACATAATGTTGACTAAACAGCTTGAGTCATATAAGGAAAAGGTTTGAGTTTTTAAAATGACCAAAGGAAATAACACTACCTATTTTAATGAATATATTGAGGCTGATAGAAAAGCAAAAAGATTTGAAAAGGAGTTACAATCTCAATTTATTCGTGATCAAGATATTATTCGAGATTTAGAACAACAATGTGATAAATTACAGTTGTCTGTTGTTGAATTAAAAAGACAAATTGTAAAACTTCAAAAGACTTAAACAATTTTGAAACAAAAAATGAGTGAAAATGAAGATAAATATCATGACACTGTTCTAGATCTTGAAGCAAGAGCTAAAAAGAATGAAGATGTAGTGTTAAAAATTGGTAACTTCCTGCAAGGAATGTTTATGCTTGGACCAAAACTAATGTCTTTCTATGATTCAAATGTAAAACATGGTTTGGGGTATGCAAATCCTTATACTCTCAAGAAAGCAATTTCTTATAATCCAAAATTATATGATGCTTCTTGCTTTGATAATTCGAAAATTCATGTGAATATTAGAGATACTGATGATATACTTGATGATGCTACCAAGAGTCAAATAAAAATGAAAAACAAATTGAAAGATCCAATTGGTATTGAGAAAAAACAAAATGTTTGTACAATTGATTACAAAAAGTTAAATGCTCTTTATGAAGATTTTGTTCCACAAAAGGAATTTTCTGCTGAACAAAAATATTTCTCATCTTCTTTTATATCTTCTAAAAATTCTTCAAATTCAAGTTCACCGTCTTGACCTTTTGAGATAAAACCAACTGTAACACCAATGCCTAGTGCAAATCCAATGAAACTGGATTTGAAACAAATGGAAAAAGAATTGAACACGCTGTTTGAATTATTATAAACAAATTCTAAACGTGAAAGCATTTTCTATACTTCTCCATAATACGGTTAAACAAATTTTGTCAACAAGAAGTGAAACCAATTCTTCATAAGTTGCATTTAAAATTTAAAATCTTTCAAAAACAATTTTTGAAAGATATAACAGAAATGAAAGATGTTTTTGAATCAACAAAAAATGATCTTAGTACAACATGGAAACAAAATGAGCTTTTGACAGATCAACTCTTAGAAGAAAAACTCAAGCATGAAATCGAATGTTGTGTGTTGTTGAGTCATGAATGTGTCAACAATAATATGCAAGATGAAATTGAGAAAATTCAGAGGGACTCCATTGAAATTCAAGTGGGAATGCAAAATCGAATAAACTTTCTTGAAACGATGTTCAAAGATGTTAAAAACAAAGCCTTGATTTCGAATTACAATTACAACATGAAAAAGAAAGACGAAAATGTGAATCTTCTTTGAGAAACGTTTATGAAACCTCTTGGATATCAAAAATGGAAAAGCTTGAGAGTGAGAACGTGTCTTTGAAATTTCAAGTACACTCTTTAATAAAGGAACGAGAAAATGTCAAATTTGAATATCAAAAACTTTTCGATTCAATAAAAAAGACACGAATTTAAACATAAGGGGAAATCAATGAATTGATTGAGAATGTTAATCAAAAGACCTATGCATATTCAGAAGTACGTGCACAAAATCAAGATCTTTTGATAACAATATATGAGTGAAAATCTAAAGTGAAAAATGTTGACAAAGGTAAGTCTGTGAATATTAAGTTTGACAAAACTAATGTTTCTAATAAACTTCTTTGTGTTACTCCGTTAAATAAACAAGTTTTTTAAAAGAAAATTGTTGCTCCTAAAACAGAAGAGAAACATGTTTTGTCAAAAATAGTCACTTTACAGACTTCAGCTCACCAACTGAAAACTGTTGAAACAAACAAAAATGTCATGGCATCGGGAATGTACAAAGTCGATAAGAAACAAGAATCAAATACAAACAAAGCTAAGAGTGTTTTATCTTCTACAGGACTGAGAGCTGCTTCTAGTGTTAGAGGACCATCAAATAGAGATTCATTTTTCAAGAATAGTGCCTTATCCAACACAAAGAAATCCTTAGAGAGATTAGAAGTTTCTGATAGGATAAATAAGAAAACTGATATTGCATTTACGAATGTTGTTTTAAACAAAAAGATTGTAACTAATGTTGATGTTAAAAACGCTCATAAAGCGAAGGATGTATTGTGTGTTACTTGTGCTAAAAATGTGCTTATTTTGTGTCATGATAAATGTTTTGTGAATTATAAATTGAACGCGCATTCGAAAGTTAGAAAAGCCTTATTCACTACTCCTAGACCAGTAAAATCTAAGTTTGAAGATACTACTCTCGTAGTTTTAAAGACTAGGTTTTTTGTTAAGACTACACAATCTAAGTCTTTAGATACTACTTTCGTAGTTTCCAAAACTAAGATTGTTGTCGTTCCTCCCTTAAGTGCCAAAAATAAGGTCTCTAGTGCTTCTAAGATAATTACAGTAATTTTGCGAGGAAGTTCATTTAGCAAATACATGAAATATAAAATTCGAACCAGTCGAATGTGGCAAAAGTGGTATGAATCACAAGCAAATGTTGAATGGTCACCCGTTAAAATGACTCCGAATATTAATAATAATCGAACTGCTGTTAAAACATCGGCTCTTGTTAAAATATGGGTAGTCAAATCGTCCACTTGTCCAGATGTGGTGTTTTCATGTGTTGCAGGTCGTTCAAATCATTTCGTGGATTGTTGATAGTGGTTGTTCAAATCATATGACTGGTGATCGTACACTGCTAATTTCGTTGAGAAATTTATGGCACAGTCCTCTTTAGGAACGATCATTTTGCAGCAATCACGGGCTATGGCGATTATGTACAAGGCAATATCACTGTTTGTCATGTATATTATTTGAAGGCTTAGGACATAGCCTCTTCAGCGTAGGACATTTCCGTGATGGTGATATAGAAGTTGCTTTTTGCTCAAAAACATGCTATGTGCGAAATCTAGAAGGAGGTGATTTGCTTATAGGAGCTCGTGAATCCAATCTGTATACTATCTCTATTTTAGATATGGATGCTTCTTCACCTGTGTGTCTCATGTCCAAAGCTACTTCGACAAAGTCATGGTTATGGCACCGCCGACTCTCACATCTTAATTTCGGTACCATAAACGATCTTACCATATGACCCGGTTGATGGTCTTCCGAAATTCAAATATAGTAAAGATCATCTTTGTTCTGCATGTGAGCGAGGAAAGAGCAAGAAATCTTATCATCCACCTAAAGTGGTTCCAAGTAATCATTTCAAGTTGGAATTGCTTCATATGGATTTATGCGGACCAATGCGGGTAGCATCAATCAACGAAAAGAAGTATATTCTTGTGATTGTTGATGATTATTCTCGATGGGTTTATTTTCTTCACACAAAATATGAGACTCCATCGATCATAAAGAAATTCATTACTCGAGTTCAGTTGAATTAAAATGCCAAAGTTCACAAGATTCAAACTAACAACGGCACTGAATTCAAAAATGCAACTCTTAAGGCTCATTATAAAAAGTTATGCATTATGCAACAATTTTCAATTGATCGAACGCCTAAAAAATGGTGTTGTTGAAAGACGCAATCGTACTCTTGTCGAGGCGGTACGCACAATGCTTATCTTTTTACGATTGCCAGAATTTCTTTGAGCCGAGGTAGTTTCCACCGCTTTATTTACTCAGAATCATTCAATAATTCCATACAAGGTACAACAAAACACCATATGAACTTCTACACGACAGAAAACCAAATATGGAGTACTTTTATGTGTTTGGTTTATTATGTTATCTAACAAATGATCAAGATGACCTTAGAAAGATGAAACCTAAAGCATACATTGGAATCTTTATTGGATATTCAGAAACATCTAGAGGGTTTCGAATATATAATCGACAGACCAAAAAAATATGAAAACCATCCATGTTAAGTTTAATGAGCTTACGGCTATGGCTTCTGAACACGACAGTTTAGAACCTGTTTCACAACGATTCATTAATGATGATTTATCAGTTGAATCCATGAATACTCCGTCTAAAGAAGATTTGGATAATTCGTTCGGGCCAATGTACGAAGAATACTTTGAGAAGAGAACTTCAGAGGTGTTCATCAATTTTGCTGCACAACAAGTTCACAATCATGGAGACTCATCTTTGACATCTTTAATCATCGATGGCAATACAGTATTAACTCCATATGCTGTTCCAGACATTGATGAAACCGAATCATCATTCACGGCTCTAGATCCATCGAATATGCATGAGTTCCACCAAGTACAACCCTCAACACATATTTGGATGAAAGCTCATCCTTTGGAACAAGTAATTGGTGACCCATCCAAACCTGTGATGACTCGAAAAAGACTTCAAACTGATCCTGAGTTATTTATGTATGCATTAACCATTAGTCCCTTTGAGCCAAAGAACATCGAAGAAGCTATGTCAGATCATAGCTGGATAGAATCAATGCAAGACGAGCTGCATCAATTCAAGAGACTAGACGTATAGGAATTGGTTCCTAGACCAGATGGAAAGAATATCATTGCTGTCAAGTGGCTCTGAAAGAATAAAAATGATGCAGAAAACATTGTTATTCGAAACTAATCTTGTCTTAATGCGAAGGGCTACAGGCAGGAAGAAGGCATAGATTTTGAGGAATCCTTTGCTCCTGTTGCTCGTCTTGAAGCCGTCAGGATATTCTTTGCATTTGCTACACATAAAAACATTACGATCTTTTAGATGGATGTTAAGACTGCATTTCTCAATGGTTCATTAAAAGAGGAGGTTTATGTTAGCCAACCTGGTGGATTTGTCGATCCAGACTTTCCCGACCATGTATACAGGTTGAAGAAAGCTCTATACGGTCTCAAACAAGCTCCACAAGCATGGTATGACGAACTGTCTTCATTCCTGATTGAACACCATTTTACTAAAGGTATTGTTGACCTGACTTTGTTTACAAGGCGTCACGTGGGATACCTATTACTTGTCTAAGTATATGTCGATGACATTATTTTTGAGTCTACAAATCCAGATTTTTCAAAACAATTTTCAAATCTTATGAAAAATAACATTGAAATGTCCATGATTGGTGAACTAAAATTCTTTCTAGGACTTCAAGTTCATCAATTACCTCATGTCATATTCATTAGTCAGTCACAATACGCAATTGAGCTTTTAAAGAAACATGGTATGGATGATTGTGTCTCTATGAGCACACATGTGGCCACTAAGAGACTGGATGCTGATTGGAGGGCTCATGTATCTAACAACCAGTCGACCAGATATTAGGTTTGCCACCTTTGTTTGTGCTCATTATCAAGCACGTCCTACGGTCAAACACCTCAAAGAGGTTAAGAGAATCTTTCGGTACCTAAGACAGTCCTATAACATGAGATTATGGTATCCGAAGGATTCCAGATTTTAACTAATTGCACATTCAGACGCAGACCATGCAGGGTGTAAAGACGATTGCAAAATCACTTCTGGAAGCTTATAAATTTTAGGTGAAAAGCTCGTGAGCTGGAGTTTTAAAAAGCAAGATTGTACTGCGATATCCACAATTAAAGTTGAATATGTATCACTGCCTGCGTGTTGTGTACAAGTCAATTGGATGCGGACACAACTACTGGACTATGAATACAAGTACAAAACACATAAATATCCGGTATCATTTTATTAAAGAACACGTTGAAAAGGGAACGGTGGAATTATACTTTGTCGAAACTAAATACCAACTTGCGGATCTATTTACCAAAGCTCTTCCAAAAGAACACTTTGAGTACTTAGTTCATCACATTGGTATGAGATGTATGACTCCAACACAGTTGGAAAGTCTGGCAAAGTTATCTTCTTGAAAAAGATTATACATCAAACTTGTAAATAAATTTTTCAAAAACAAAATACAAAATTGAAAAATATAAAAACACAAAAAGATTACTTTGATGTTTTTTTCAAAAACAAAAATCAAATACAAAAATAAAAAATGTAAAAGGCCAAAAACATAATTTAAACAAAAAAACACATGAATTCTTATTCAAATCAGATTCATGATTTGATATTTTCATAACAATTGCTTTAAATGTCAATACAGAATCATGATCTGAGGGGGATTTATTTTAATAAACAAATGTGTTCATTGTCAAAACATGTGTTTTTGTAAATCTCATTCACGTACATCATCTAAGTTTTTTTCAAAATCGAATAAAAACAATGTTCTCTCAAATAGTTGATAGTTTTTATAAAATGATATATTTTTGAGGGGGAGTTTTGCATTTCTCTGTGAAAATCTGGACTTCAAAAAAAGAAAAAATTCCATTAAAGGTCTAACTATGTAAAGGGGGAGTTTTTGAAATTTTTGTTAATAAAATTTGGTATCAAACATCACAAGGGCCAAATCTGTCATTTCATTAATATAATTTCAGAAGAAAAAGATCAAGGATTGAAAGTGTCAATTTCCAAAAATCTAAATTCAGACGGTATAAATAGAAATTAATTTCATTTCTTATTTTTTTTCTTATTCCGAGTTTGATATCAAAAAAGAAGAGAAAATTGAATTTTAAACAAGATCGTGATTTTGAGTTCATAACAACGACCACAATCTCTTTCTCTTCTCAAATGTAAGTGTTTGTAAGTATAACAGGTTTTGAAATTGAGAGTTTTGAAAATTAATGATAGAATAAGGCTTAGAGATGGTATTGATACCGTTTGTGCATGGTTAATTGTAATCAATGTTTCTTAAACTCCAAGAATCACAAATTCGGTATATGGACAAAATTCGAAAGTATTCAAAATTTGTCGAATTTGAATTTTTGACTAATCTGGGTCAAAATGGTCTAGTTTAGCTTAAAAGGATTAATAAGATTGAATTTGGACAAGAAAACCATTTTTGACAAGTCAAATTTGAAAAAGTCTAAATTCGAAAGAGTCACATATGAAAAAGTCAAAATTCAGAAAAGTCAAAAATGGAAAAGTCAAAATTCATTTTCGGAAGTGTTGAATTTGTTGAAAAATACACAAAATTTTGAATGTGTTGTCTAAAGCTCGAATATATGTAAATAACAAGATCAGTATCTCATGTGAGTTGAATTTCAAGCATTTGTGAAAAACGGACTTCAAAATTGAACAAAAAATGATCAAGTTTGATGAATAATATACTTTGTGTCAAATATATCTATTCTCAATTGTTTAAGTGGTCTAAGTCATGTCCGGTTACGATCGTTTTTGGCATTGAACAGAATGAGGAGTAAGTGACTTAGTGACCATTCAGTTGTTGAAATTAGATGTGTTTGATTACATGGTATAAGGTTCATTATAAAAAGAAAATCTGAAGAATTTTAAAATAACTTAAGTCTGATAATTCTATTCTCAATTGTTTAAGTGGTCTAAGTCATGTCCGGTTTCGATCGTTTTCTGTAATGAACAGAATGAGGAATGAGTGACTTAGTGACCATTCAATTGTTGAATTGAGTTTGACTAATTCTATGTTATCAAAACAAATGATTTTTGCAAAAGTTCTCAACTTTCTATATTGTGTCAATATGATACTCTTTCACAAAAAGTTTTTAAGAATTTGTATGATTTCTCTTAAATTTCTCAAAATTAAGTCTTATTCAAAATCAGAGAGAATCATTCTTATTCTTAAAAGAGTGTCAGTTCACAAAGAATTTTTGATGAGGAATATTCTAAACAGAAAGAGAGATAAAAACCATACCCAAAAAAGAAAATCTAAAGTGTGTTCGAAAAAAATAGCTATAACACACAAAAAGAAAAATCAAAAGAAATATGTGAATAAAGCGTATGGCATGTGCTAGAAAAAGCAAAAATAAGCACATGAGAAACAAACTGATCAAAATATGTTCAAAAAGAATTACCAGAACATATAAAACAGACAGAGCGGAAAGAGAAAAAAATGTTATATAAACTGATTTGTTATCTCATATCTTATCATAAATCATTCAGAAATCATCATGGCACAATCATAAAGACAAGCTGATGTTCATCAAGATGAATTATGTCCACCCAACAAACGTTATACTCTCATGGATGCCAACAAAAAAATTGATCTTGACAATCCGTTGTGCCCAAACGAAAGCAAAATACTAGCAAACATTCTTCAGAACCATCCATTCAAATTCAGTATTGTTACTTCATCATCGGTACCATGGATCTACTTGGGGAAATTCTGACATACTTTGAAAGAAGATGGCTCAAAGTATAGGCTCACGTTTATGCTTGATAGGATAAAGCTCACGATGACTCTTGATGATTTTAGGACGATCTTTCAACTGCCTCAAGCTACAGACAACAATCATGAATGCTTTATTGCTGCTCCAAAGTTCTCAGAAATGGTTCCATTCTTTCTGAATGATCTTTGTTTTACATTGGAATTAAGATCGCCATCCAACTTTAAGACAACCGGTCTCGTACAACCGTGGCAGACACTTTGCAAAAAAAATTCAAGATGTCTGACAACACGAGTTACTGGTTATGACCAACCGCCTTCGCAGATCATGCAGATGCTGTATTGCTTTGTTAACAACATGCATGTTGATTATGCTGACTTATTATGGGAAGGACTGCACTACTTACTCGAACATCCATCAACACCAATTCCTTATCTCAGATTCACAAAGCTCATTATAAGTCACTACATGACTACATACCCTGAGATCTCAAGACGAGTTTGTGATAAGTATCACAATCTGGAACACGATGAGACGGTTGAAAGCATATTTAATTCAGGGAAGAATAAGGTAGGAGTTGGAATAAAGATTCCAAGCTGGACGATAACTGATGAAATGAAGCGCACGAAGCATTATCGAATGTATGCTGAAGTGTTTAGGGTAGATGTTCCTACGACTCAGTCACAGCCGATTGAGTCTACCTAAGGAACGCATAGGACAACTAACGCCCTTAGGACACCTAACCCTGATGTGAATGATGGAGAATCAAGTGCTCAACAAAAGTCTACTGTTATTAGACTTCGTATTCCATCAAGACGATCCACTCGACTTACTTCACCAACACCAATCCTAACTACTACTGAGGCTGAAGATATAATCTTACAAGATACAATTCAACTAAGCATTGCTGAGCAGAAAAGTTATGATGAATTTAAAGCAAAGCAAAATGTAGAAAAAGTCAAAGAGCACTTGATAGCTGAGGAGATTGAGAAACTGATAGATGGATCAGAGAATGTAGAAAATGACGAGATTGATAACTCTATTAGTAATAGTCTTAATAATCCTGGGACTAGGATAGAGCCCAGGAGTCATAAGGAAAGTCCATATGTAGAGATAAATGATGTTGTACAACCTGTAAACGTTATTAAAGAGGATGAAGAATCAGTAGAGGATGATTATGAGTTGAAAAGAAGGGAAAAAAGGAAGCATGTAGAGGAGACTAGGAATAAACCATCCCATACAACAACTAGATACCCTTGGATTCATTCTACTCTCATGTCTTCAGATACTAAGAAACTTCAGGAACTGACGGTAACTGATCCAACACCTTTATTTTCCACACCATCATCATCTTCATCCAAATTATCTGCTACACAACGCCTCGTATCCCTGTTTAAACCCAAGACTGGACGTTTCAAATGATACAAGAGTTTCTTTAATGAGCTGGAAGGACGCTATGGATATTTGTTTGGACATCTAAAGACTAGGTTTATGGCAAGAACGGAGTTTAATTAACTTGCTCAACATCTACAAGATATCATGGAAGAGTCATTGCCCAAAATGGTAGATGATCGTGTCAAAGAACTTACCAAGAAACAAGTTTCACTATATGTTGTAGATGGGCTTATAATGGAAAGAAAACAGAGTCAAGCTAATGTAGCAAAGATGATTGCAGATGCAATTCAGCAAGAACACGAGAATCTTCGAGCAGAGATTTCTTCGCAAATTAACAACGTTATCACTAACCATATTCCTTCTTAGGTTGATTCATTAGTCAGGAATTACATGTCAAGTCATATTTTGCATGTTCATCTAACTTAATCCAGCCAAACTTCTACACAAGAACATCAATATCAACTCTATCTTACCATGAAAGAAAATCCTCAGCTGCAACATGATGATTTATCAATTTGGCTTGCACTCAAGATCAAGTTTGAACGACTTCATGTTTCTAATACTCCTTGTAGATCTTTTGTTGTTCGCCCAAGAGACCAGGACGATCCTCACGATGATTCTCATCCCGAGGGGGAGAATAGTGCAAAAAGGCAGAAGACATCTGAGCATGTAACCTATGTTTTTGGAGAATCTTTATCTAGACAAGCTAATGAAAGTGAACTAGGTCCGTCAACATCAGGTAATCAAGAACAATTAGATGATTTTAATTTTTAGACATATACATATGCTACAGATGATGATGAACTTCCTATTGAGAAAGTGTCACAAGAACTTGTGGAAGAAATGTCACAAATAGTTGATGAAGCAAAATTGCGCAAAGTTGTTAGTGAGATGTTGAGACAACGATGCACTTCAGGAGATGAGCATCAGCATCACATTGATCAGATGAAAAACTTCTTGAAGAATGGCATTGTGTGGGAGAGCAGGAAAGAAATTTTAGTCTCACCATTTCTAGAAAATCCCACTCTAGTCGTTCAAAGCTGCCAAAGAGATTCTAAAGCTCCTGCACTATCTCTTGTCAATCAAGATCTATTATACTTGAAGAAAGGTAACTCAGGACCTGAGAAGATTATGTTGTCTCTACACAAGTTTCGTGCAGTTATCTTTCCTGGTGATGACATTAAAGAAAGAATATCCAGATGGGTAGACAAAAGTGTGAAGAAGTTTAATCCTTATGCTTGATTCATTGTCGAACATTGAAAGAACCCACATGTAAAGATCTTCTACATTAAGAGACAAAAAGAACCAGGAAAGCCAAAAGAAGAAGTCTACTCAAATTCAAAGATTGTTTAAATAATCAAGACTTATAGTGAATTAGGACATGAGCACAAGTTTATAACAGAGATTATTGCAAAAAGAGCAAATGGTAGCATAATGTCAATCATTGAGTCAGATTACAAGAACCTCAACAAGAATGACATTGAGGATATGTATCTGCTGATTGTTAACGACAAGGTAGATGACTATATTGAGACTGGACTACTGTGGTAATTGTCAGTCTTTATCAGGAGTATAGTGATCTAGGAAAGAGTACATGATTTTTAGCTAGGTGTAGAAAGCTATCAACAGAAGGTTAATCTTACTACACCAACAATTACTTTCCCTGGCATTGAGAAGTATAAGATGTTTTCCATCATCTCTGAACCAGTATATAGAATTATATACAAGAACATCAAGAAAGAAAAGAAAGTGACGAGACATCAAGAGATTCATATGTGATGCTACATTAAAAAGAGTCTTGGAAGGGTTGAAAAGTTATAATAATGATGTGAAGCATGGTTATGTGACTTCAAGTCTTAGTAAAGAAGATGTTGATTACCTATAACTGTTTGAAGAAGAAATTAAAGAATGATTAAAGCATCATGATTAGATGAGACGTTGGGAGATGTATGTGAATGAAAAACCACTAGGATCAAGAAAGGAATGCCCAGAATAATCGACCCTTAGGGGGAGATTGTTAGGATCCTAAAAGTGTCGATTATGATACTTTAGGTGGTTTTAATTATTATTAATGTTTTTACTTAATTTTAGAAATAGAAAGTAGTTTGTAATAAGGAGAAATATGCTTAAAGTGAAAAATAGCATATTATCTAAAGAATAGGGACTAGATTGCAAATTAGGAAAAATAAAGGAAGGGAAGCTAATCCTCCCTCTCCTATAAATACCCACATAATCAACATTAGGTGGTTAAGGCTTATAACTCTCACTTTCCCTCCCATTTGTCTTTTCTTATAAAATTTGAAAATTATGAAAGTCTTGCCTTCCTCTCTTAATTCTCTCTATTTTTAATCGTTCTACATTGTGTGATTTGAGATAAAACGTGACCTAACAAGATGGTTGGTTAGAAGGGTGTAGAATAATCATTGGCTTGGATGGTTGCTTCTTAAAGCATACCTATAGAGGAGAGTTACTAACAGCCATGGGCAGGGATGCCAACAGTCAAATGTATCCAATAGCTTGGGTTGTAGTCAAGGTTGAGAACATAGAAAACTGGTGTTGGTTCTCGGCACTATTGCATGATGATTTAAACCTTCAACAAGGCATTATTTTGAATCTTATATCAGATGGTCACAAGGTTAGTGTAATTTTGTATACATATGAAACGCCCCTTTCCCGACTCTAAATTTGACCAAAAATTAAAAACTTTTTGCGGAAACGACATACCAAAATAGACATGTTGTCACTATTTTATAAACTAACAAAGATACATAACCATTCACTTCTTGTAAGTATTACTAACTGAAACTAGACTCAAATACCTTCGAAACGGCGGGTGGCACGCCTTCTAACTCTTTACGGTTTAGTTTTTACGACTAAAACAACATGACCCATTTTCTGCACACTCCTTTGGTGCACTTTGACCCATTTTTCTGGAAAACGACCTTGATAACATGACATAACATCAAAACTTCCAGATTCACTAAACTAATATAATACATCATTTCAATAAACATTCACGATCTAAATGACCCAAAACATACACTTTGTGGGGTTTGCCAAATGCCCTGTTTTAACCCGTTCTACATTCCTCTTTTGACCCATTTGCATCCATTTATATACAAGACCATACAAAAGACTTTGACACTTGACAAAAGCATTTACAAACCATTTTACTTTACTTGGAGGTTCAACATCGATTCGAGCTTAGCTACTAACACTTACTTCATATGCATAATCCAACATATACTCTCATAAGCCATGTGTCTTATTCCAAGGCCTTACCTTCTTCACATTATACCTACAAAACATTGCAACTTAAACACGTAAGCTTTTGCTTAGTAAGTAAAACGAGTAATAACATGGCATTATACTTCATTCATCCATATAAGCATTACATTCATTCCATTTGTAGTCCAAAGGACTAAATCATACCATCGCTTGCATAAAGCACTTATACCATTAACATTCACATGATAACATAAATATTATTACTTAAACCATCTTTATAGCAACTCGTCTAGTCATCACATACCTTAACTAGTTCCACACTAGTCTAACACATAGTTGGCTAGTTAGGCCAACTAGCTCCTCATTCTTCTTTCATTCAACACCATAAACCCAAACATCCTTTACCATAGTTCAATCATACACATAACACATATATATCCAAATTCAATATAATAACATGTTATAATCATTTTACTTACCTTAGCTCCAAGCTAAGCTTAATAATAATAATAATAATCATCATCATCTTATCTGGGCTTCCTAAACAATAAACACATTTCAATTAAATACTTTATTACACTCATTTACATACTTATTTAGCAATGGTTATACAAGCATTAGATTACCTTTTACTTCTCTAATCATCATATATCTTGGTCATATGATGAAACCACAAAATTACTAACTTGTTAATCAATAATTACTTCATCCATAATTATTTAACCTTATCACTTTAATTTTAATACACTTTTTACCTAAACTCCCAAAATTGGGTACATAACCCTAACTATAAATTACAATTCAACTCAATAGAGAGGTTACTTAAACATTGTAGTTCATCGGTATAAGCTTATTTCTTGACTTAGGATCTTTATTCACCTTCTATATCTATTTATGTCCCTATTCTTTTTACCCCTCTTTCTTTCTTAAAACTTTGACCAACCACAGAAAACTCCAACAAAACTCTAGAACATTATGAATATATGGAGATTATATCTCATAAAATCGTGCGATAAGTTTTCAATTGTGCAACTTTAGTCTTGTAGGCTAAACCTTGGAGGCTCTAGTACTACTTTGGTCATTTAGCAACTTTGGTCCTTGTAGGCTAAAACCTTGAGGTTCTAGTACTACTTTGGTCATTTGGAAACTTTGGTCCTTGCAGGCTAAAACCTTAAGGTTCTAATACTACTTTGGTCATTTAGCAACTTTGGTCCCTGCAGGCTAAAACCTTGAGGTTCTAGTACTAAATCCTGGAGGTTCTAGTACTAGTTTGGGATTTTAGCAACTTAGGTCCCTCAGGTTCTTTTCTCTTATACTTAAGTCACATAATACTTCTCATAAACATATACTAACCACTTTGACTAACATTTAACTTAAGTTTGACTATCGAGTTTGACTAACCAATCACATAAAGCTTTCAAACTTATAAAGTCGTAGTCAAACTCATTCACGTGGCATTCTTGTAATAAAATACTTAAAAACCAGTTTTGGGATGTTACAAATCTATCTCCCTTATTTAGATTACGTCCCCAAAATCTCTTCGTCTAACATTAACCAAACTTGGTCACATTGACCCCACCTTACATCTTAACATTCCTAACATATACTTAACTAGTTGCATCAACCTACATGGGTTTGCAACTCTAGCCATGTTATTATGCCTCTATTTACCATTAACCCGTTCTTTTTCATGCTCATTTCTATCTCACTTGCACCTTTTCCTAATGACAATCTTCCTTTAGGTGACATTTACCATTTCCGAATCTATCATTTTAGTAACTTTTCTCTTTATCATTACCTTCTCATTTCATTTCCTTCCTAATTTTTCATCAAGAGATACATGTCACTTGAGAAATTGCATTTTCTTGACTTATCATAAATCAACATTAGTTTATAATTTCTTATTTACCGTAATCATTTTGACATTCCTTTTATCTTTTCAATTATAACACTTTGCCTTCATTACTTCTTTTTAGTTAATTTTTCATCAAAGACTATAGGTCAATTTAGAAAATTCAATACTTTGTCTTACACCTTCCACAATTACATTAGGGTGCTAATAATACTTAACGACCACCATAATCATTACATCATGCCATAAGGCACATTATGACATCAATTTAACTTTTCTTCTTCTATCTATAGTCTTAACGTCTAAATCTTATAGCTTTCTCACTAAAGTCTCTTCTAAAAGTCGCATTCTAACTCATATTTCGCTTATCTTATTTTCTATGATGTCTAACTTATTTTAGTTCTTACTTTCCATTCCTTTACTCGCACCCATGCCATGCCTAGAACACATAAGCCCGCTCATTTATACTTCTTTATTTACATTGAGAAGCGTCCCAATCAATGTAAATAAGGAAATATAAACTTATGGTTCGGTGATTCATAATTTCTTTATTTAAATAAAGTGGCGTCCCAATCCATTTAAATAAAAAGATTATAAACCATCCTACTTATATGCTTCCGTCATAACACTCATATTACTATTATACACTTTGACTTTTAACCTTTTTCACGTTTTACATTTATCGAGCCTTATTCTTTCACTTTTTCTCACGTTACATTTTTACTTCTTTTAGCCTTAGATCTAAATCATTATCACATTCCCTTAAAGGGACTTTAACTGTACCTTTGCAGTACCTAAAACATTCACTTTATACTTTAACATTCTTAGGTTATCCCGAAGGATACCATTACATTAGGCTATCCCGAAGGATGCCATTACATTAGGCTATCCTGAAGGATACCGTTACATTACACATAGGATCCAAGCTAAATTTAGATTTATCATTCTTTACCCCTTTTGTCATTTACATACTTTTCTAGTCATATACTTTTCCATTTCTACTTTTTATCATCTTACGCAATTTCATAACATTTTCATTTCCCACATTTTCTTGCCTTACGCAATTTCTTCACATTTTCAGTTTCTACATTTTTATTTTCTTGGACAAGATCTATATGATACTTGTCAATTTCATGTTTGACATATTTCATATGCATTCTCACAATGCACTTATCATTCTCTTGTCAACCTCATGTTGATCTCATGATCAATTTTATACCAATACATCCTTTTAATCCATTAGACTTTTTTACGTATATAGACCTCATTCTTTATCATTCATTCATTCGGCTTACTTTAAGGTACACTTATTTATCCATTTTACTTAACATACATCTCTTTCATATATCAACGAGATTACATTCATTCTTTATCATTCGTTTAGCCCATTTTGCATCATTTAAGATTTCTAACGCAACTCTTTTTAGACGTCGTCCATTAACTTTCTTGTTAGAATGCATAAAAACATCTACTTTCAATACATAATAATTTTAGCTTAAGCAACTTTTCATAATTTAAGCACTTACACCTTTACTTGTCCCAATTCACATACTTTCATCATTACTTATCAAAATGCAATGCCATGCACTTTACTTATCTTAAGCACTTCATAAACTCATACCATTGTACATATCTTTCATTACTTAGACATTTAAATAACTTACCATAGACTTTTACATTATATAAACATATACTTTCGCATTTAACACTTATCCAATAAGTGTTTTACATTCTTAGTTGCAATCATATTCTTTAGTCTATGGAAAAAAATAACATATACTACTTTTCATAATCATTCAATGCCTAAGCACTTTCATTTTAATTTCCGGAAGCACTTAATCTACCTTATAACTAAGGCATTTCCTTTCCGTACTACTTTACACTTATGAAAAATGCATCTACGAGTGGTCTAAGTTTAGGAAACCTATAGTGGAAACCTACTTCACATAGACCAAAGCTTGGATACCAAGTTGAAACGCCCCTTTCTCGACTTTAAATTTGACCAAAAATTAAAAACTTTTCGTGGAAACAACATACCAAAACAGACCTGCTGTCACTATTTTATAAACTGGCAAAGATACATAACCATTCACTTCTTGTAAGTATTACAAATTGAAACTAGACTCAAATACCTTCAAAACGGCGGGTGGCACGCCTTCTAACTCTTTACAGTTTAGTTTTTACGACAAACAACATGACCCATTTTATGCACACTCCTTTGGTGCACTTTGACCCATTTTTCTGGAAAACGACCTTGATAACATGACATAACATCAAAACTTATGGATTTACTAAACTAATATAATACATCATTTCCATAAACATTCACGGTCTAAATAACCCAAAACATACACTTTGCGGGGTTTGCCAAAGGCCCCGTTTTAACCTGTTTTACATTCCTCTTTTGACCCATTTGCATCCATTTATATACAAGAGCATACAAAAGACTTTGACACTTGACAAAAACATTTACAAACCATTTTACTTTACTTAGGGGTTCAACATCGATTCGAGCTCGGCTACTAACACTTACTTCATATGCATAATCCAACATATACTCTCATAAGTCATGTGCCTTATTCCAAGGCCTTACATTCTTCACATTAGACCTACAAAAC
The DNA here is from genome assembly GCA_026074375.1 of Tanacetum coccineum. Classification (NCBI taxonomy): domain Eukaryota; kingdom Viridiplantae; phylum Streptophyta; class Magnoliopsida; order Asterales; family Asteraceae; genus Tanacetum; species Tanacetum coccineum. The sequence continues at coordinate 30,539 of BQNB010055315.1, forward strand.
ATTGCAACTTAAACACGTAAGCTTTCGTTTAGTAAGTAAAATGAGTAATAAGATGGCATTATACTTCATTCATCCATATAAGCATTACATTCATTCCATTTGTAGTCCAAAAGACTAAATCATACCATCGCTTGCATAAAGCACTTATACCATTAACATTCACATTATAACATAAATATTATTAATTAAACCATCTTTATAACAACTCATCTAGTCATTACATACCTTAACTAGTTCCACACTAGTCTAACACATACTTGGCTAGTTAGGCCAACTAGCTCCTCATTCTTCTTTAATTCAACACCATAAACCCAAACATCTTTTACCATAGTTCAATCATACACATAACACATATATATCCAAATTCGATATAACAACATGTTATAATCATTTTACTTACCTTAGCTCTAAGCTAAGCTTATTAATAATAATAATCATCATCATCCTTGCTTCCTAAACCATAACACAATTCGTAAATACTTATACACATCATTAACATGCTATAACAATGGTTTATACAATCATTAGCTTACCTTTCAACATCTATAATCATCATATGATCATATCTTGATCATATGATGAAAATGCACAAAATTACTAACTTTAATCAATATAACTTCATCCATAATTATTATAACCTTATCACTTTACTTTAAAACACTTTTTACCCAAAACCCCCAAATTAGGTACATAAACCCTAACTTATAAATTACCAATTCAACTCAATAGGAGGTTACTTACATGTGTAGGATCATTGGTATAAGCTTATTTCTTGATTTGGGATCTTTATTCACCTTCAATCATTCATTAGACCATCATTGTTTTTCCCTCCTTTCTTTCTTGACTTGACACACACAGAACACCACACAACTCTAGAACATTATGGAACATATGAGATTATATCTCATTAAATCTTGCATAAGTTTTCAATTGTGGCAACTTTGGTCCCTGTAGGCTAAAACCTTGAGGTTCTAGTACTACTTTGGTCATTTAGCAACTTTGGTCCCTGCAGGCTAAAACCATGAGGTTCTAGTACTACTTTGGTCATTTAGAAACTTTGGTCCCTGCAGGCTAAAACCTTAAGGTTCTAGTACTACTTTGGTCATTTAGCAACTTTGGTCCCTGCAGGCTAAAAGCTTGAGGTTCTAGTACTAAAACCTGGAGGTTCTAGTACTAGTTTGGGATTTTGGCAACTTAGGTCCCTCATGTTCTTTTCTCTTATACTTGGGACACATAATACTTCTCATAAACATATACTAACCACTTTGACTAACATTTATCTTAAGTTTGACTATCGAGTCTGACTAACCAATCACATAAAGCTTTCAAACTTATAAAGTCGTAGTCAAACTCATTCACGTGACCTTCTTATAATAAAATACTTAAAAACTGGTTTTGGGATGTTACAACATAAATATAGTTTTGAAATGAATTATGATTGCTATTAATTATTTTTTTACACAGGGTTTACATAAGGTTGTTAGAGACTTGCTGCCAAATGCAGAGCATAGGAAATGCACCAGGCATGTTTATGCCAACTTCAAAAAGAAGTTTAATGGTCTGCAACTTTAAAAGTTTTTTCTTGCATGCGGCTTCTTGTACAGTTCCACTACTTTTCTATTCTAAAATGGATGATATGAAGCAGATAAACATTGAAGCTCATACATACTTGATAGGTAGAAATCCTAACATTTGGAGTAGGACATTCTTAATCTGACTGTTAAATGTCATGCATTGAAAAATAGGATATGTGAGAGCTAGGGTCATACTTGTGTAGAGACACAAACCCATCATCACCATACTTAATGACATAAGAATATATTTGTTGAAAGGGTAGTGGCCATGCACAATATAGCTATAAATTTGGAAGATTAGCTCATACCAACTATTAGAAAGAAGTTAGATTTCCTAAAAAGGGAACAAAGATTAGTTGTGCTTTAACTGTATTAATATTTGTACTTAAAATAACAATAAATTACTTATACTTAACTTTTTATAGACATTGGACTGTATTTCCAAGTGCATGTCAAGCATTAGAAGTCAGGTGTGGTGATCAAGCATTTGGATTCAATCTTGCTGAGAGAAGGTGTGCTTGTAGGTTATAGAAATTAAGTGAGGTTCCATGTATCCTTGCAGTGGCAGGATACATTCATTTGAATAGGGATCCAGATGAGGTGAGTCACTCGTATTCACAAGAGATGTGGTTCAGGGCATATCAATACTCAATTAAACCAGTGTTAGGGACCAAAATATGGAAAAGGACTGATAATCACCCTCCTTTACCACCTATTATTGGAAGACCAAGAAAGGAAATAGTGAAATCATAAGGAGAAAATAACTCACAAGTTAGTAGAGTTGGTAGGGTTATGAGATGCTCAAACTTTCAAGGCATTAGACACAACAAATCTAGCTGTGACAAGGAACATGTTCCTAAACCTCCCAGGCAAATAAAACCACCGAGCAGAACAAGGCAAGCTGTATTTGGAATCCATGCATCCACAAGAGGTGGTGGCAGGGGTTCTAGAGGTGGTAGAGATGAAGTTAGTGGTAGAAGTGGATATAGGAAAGGTGTAATTAGTGGAAGAGGTGCATATTCTAATAGTGGTCCATAGATATGATTAATTATAGTTAGGTCTTTGTTTTAAAGTTGATTTTTTTATGCAGACATTAACTGTTATACAATATGTTTGTTTTATAGTTAATGGATGAGGATAAGATGAGAGTTAGCATGGAACATGATTATATACAAGAGCTTTTGGATGCAGAGGAGGAAAAGAGGCAACAGGAAGAGTGGGAATATCAAGAAAGGTTATATGAAGAGGCTTTCTATGAAGCTATGGAACAACAAAGGATGTATGAACAAATGGATGAGGAAAGAGAAATACAAAACAAAGAAGAAAGAGAATGTGAGGAGAGGCATGATTATTTCAGTCCTAACAACTCGAATGAAGAAGAGCAATGGATGTTGATTCTTACAACATGAAAAATTCATCAATAAACTTTAATGTGTTCACTCAGGAATCTGTCAAAAATGATCCAACAGATCTAACAGATCCAATTAATGTTGCAAGTTCACAAGACATGTACAAAGGAAATGATGTGCAGGAAGGTGTTTCTGATGTTGCTGTAAGTTTAAAAAAAAAGAACAAAGGAAATGATGTGCAGGAAGGAAGCATATCAAATTTTGGTGCACAACCATTAAGGAGGTCAAAAATCTAAGGAATGAAGAACCACAACCATTTAGGATCTATGTTAAGAATAAAGGAAGATCAGAGAGGATAGCTAAATTTCAAGGCAAAAACATCAAATTTGATTCTCAAGGTACAGGTTCAACAGCTGACAAGGCCTTTGATGTGTCTGAATCTGAATGAATGTTATCCTTTATTGTTTTTACCAAGTGTGGTCCTAAGTTGTAATGATACAATATTTACTTTATCTTTTGTTGGTCATGTCCTGTAATCTTTAAACAATGATACTTTATCTTTTGCACATGGTTAAGATATGGACCTTGTGATAAACAATGAACATGCACCCCACAAGTATTGAGATATGGACCTTGTTTTTCCTTGTTTGACTGTGTTTTATTGTCCTTGTGTAATTGTTGATTTCTTTTATATTCTTGTCTCTTTGATTGTATTTTTTGTCTCTTTGATTGTATTTGATTGTCTCTTTGACTGTCTATTAGTAAATTTATTGCACAAATTAACAAACAAGTGTACAAAACTTGATGTCATTCATTCATTCATCAAAGGATACATACATAGAACAGTTACATAGATAACCTACTACAACATAAACCTACATTCATCAAAGACATCTATTTCATTGCTAAGACTAAAACCATAAATATGGAAAAGGCAAGAAAAGTAAACTTCCAAAAAGTCAAACTTGCTTCACATCTCCTCAACTTATCACCATTGAACAAATTCAACTCTTACTCATCTATCCTTGCTTAACGGCTAATCTCATTATGCAACAAACACCTTTGATTAGGGTTTAGGAGAATGAACATCTTATACAAATGCATCATGTACCACTCAGTATCATTCTCAGGATCATACCATTCCCAATAACCACACTTCTTCTTGCCAGGTTTCGAATTATTTAGGCATATAACAAATCTTCTAGTGGGATTAGTTGGGGTGCATTATGTTAACACCCTTAGTGGAAGAGTGCAACGACAGTATTCATCACTAAGATAAGCAGACATAGCTAATTTGGGGTTTTTTTATTTGATTAGGGTTCTTGATTTGGGGATGAAGATCTATTAGGGCTTTTGTTTGATTTTGTGAAAATGAACTCAAACCCGACCCTTTAATGTTAATATTGCATTTTGGGTTGAGTAAAATTTATGGGTACCCACTTAACTTAGCAACAGTCAAATTTTAAATATCCAGGTGTAAAAAAGAAAAGCAAAAAAATGACGTGTAATATTTCTAATGACGTGGAATTGTATCCAGTAATATTAGTATAACTGTCCCAAAACAACAAGTTTGGATGGCTAGATTGGTAATAAATTAAGTTGGTTTACTAGATGTATATATTTTGGAAAGTACTTGTCTAATAAATGGACTTAACCTTATTTTTAATAGGATTAGCTTTTCTATAGCTAAATAAGTGGTGGCTCAGCTTGTATCTCGCCTACTCATTAAATTTTTGTAATAAATAAACAACAACAACAACAACAGGAGCTGCAGCAACAACAGCAGTCAACAACAACGCCGACGGCAATGCCGACAGCAACGACAACATCACCGACAACAGCAGCAACGACAACAACAACAACAACAATAATATAAATAGTTTTTCACCCAACAATAATAATATAAACAGTTTTTCTCCCGTATGTTTGGGCGATTATGGAGACGCCTCCCAATCGTCTTCATCCCGAATGATCTCGTTTATCTTTGCAACATTAATTCAACATTCCCCTATTGGATTGTAGGTTGTTCTACAGTATCGTCGAATTCCTTTTTGATCGTGTTCTTCATAGGGTTTCTTTTTCTTCTTAAATGTTTCGAACTATAGTTGGGTTTCACGCTTGACTTGATCAGTAGTCTGTTGTTGTGGGATTCTTACGCCTTCGTCATAGGTTTTAGTTTTTGTTTGCTCATTCTTAACCTTTTTAGGGTTTCATTTGTTGCATTAGATTTTTTGGAACAGTTGTGGTTTCGAAACTATTTCATTTCTGTACTGTTGTGGGGGTTTTTATGCTCAGGTTCTAGGTTTGTTGCATTGACATAACTGGTTTTGCGGTGTGTACTACTGCAGTGGTGTTGCGATATGCCCGCTTTGTTGCTACAGTGGTGTTGTTTTGGCACCTTGGTTTTTGTTTTGACTCGCACGGTTGGTTTGTTGTTTGCTCATAACTGTTATGTGGTGTTACTCGTTACTAGTAAAGTGTTGTTTTGGGTTCGTAGCTGCTACAGCGGGTTGGGTTTTGTTTTGTCGCGCATTTTTTGAGGTTCGTAACTAGTTCGTAAAGCACCGTTATTTCTTTGGTATTACTGGTACTTTTATATGTGGTGGTTCCACATATCATTGGGTCTGTGGTTTCTTCCTCAGATCAGTGTTTAGTTGATGGTGTAGTTGTATGGTGTTTTACATTATAGTGGAATATATTTTGATTCGGTTGTGGCTTCGTCCCCGGGTCTATGGTTTGTAAACATCTTTGGTTTTGAGTTTTGTTGTTGTTGATTCTTTTAGATATTCTTATTGTGGTCATTTAGTGGTGGCATACCGTTTGTGCGATTTCGTTGTCCATTTGTGGTTCTTAGTGGGTGTCAAGATGGTGGTGCAAATGGGCTTACCAAGACTTTATTGATCACACACCTTCGTGATCGGCATTATTGTGGTGAGGCACAAGCTATCACAAAACACTCTCATCTTACCAATTTGGTTGTTTTTAAGAGGGCTTAGTTAACCCTTAAGTGTATGAGGATTTGGTTATGCGGGGTTTGTATTAGGACGCATACTCTTCTGTCCAAGTGTCATCACGAAAACAGTTTAAATTTTATGTCACCCCTGATGGTGGTGATGGTGCTGTGCAGTTCATGCTTTATAACCTTGCTAAGCCTTGTGTTCCTTCTTGTATCAAGCAATTTGTTCATGTTGAAGATGTAGGGTACGACTTACATAGTGGTTTTACTTTGGCTCTTCTTGATAGTTTGTTTTCTAAGGGGTTGCATATTGTCAAATCCATCCCTCTAAAGTGTTGTTTGGGGTGTTCTCGTATCTTGAAAGGTGCTCTTAACAAGATGATTTGCAAGCTTAATGATATCTCTTGTTGGGTTAGTTTGTTAGTCTTGCTTCTTTGTCTCCTTAAAACCTTTCGTCCGAGGAGTTATCTTGAGTGCAGGTCTGCTATTAAGCGACAACGTCAGGAAGAGAGTATTGTCAATGCCATTCGATCTTTGGGCATGCCGGGAGGTAGTTTGCAGATTTTGAGGGAGAGTTTGGCCAAATCTTCATCTTCTTTTTTAGATGTTGATGACGAAGACATTGATTTGGGTAAGTGGAATATCAATCAATGTAAGAGGAAGATATTCGATGGGCATTATACTATGGCACTTAGAGTTCTTTCATGTTCTGGTGTTGCTCCTTATAGTGATGCTACTCTTGATGACTTAAAGACTAAGCACCCTTTCAAACCTACTCCTTCCTTACCACATATACCCTTTGATCATCATCACCTCATCGCATCTCCAACTGTGGTTCTAGACATAATTAAGAGTATCCCTCATGGCACGTCTTGTAGGCGGGATGGATTGCGTTCCTAACACCTCATAGATTGCTTAAGTGGATCTGTTGTTGTTGTTTTTGATAAGTTAGTCTCCTCTATCACCGTAGTGGTGAATTTTTTTTCTTGGCGGGAGTTTTCCCAAGATGTTGTGTGAGTATATTGTCAGTGCTCCTCTCACTCCGTTAGTTAAACCAGGTGGTGGTATTCATCCTATTGTTATGGGTACCATCTAGAGGTGTCTTGTCTCCAAGGTTAGTGCTCTTATGATTGATCATTCTTTGGATGATTATTTAGATGATTTAATGTTTAGTATTGGGGTGTTGGGAGGAAGTGAGGCAATTCTTCTGCCATGAATTGTTTAATTGAGGGGCGTGGAGATGATGTTGGTCTCTCGATGTTGTTGGTGGATTTTAAAAATGCCTTTAACTTGGTAGATCTAGAGGTTATGTTACGTGAAGTTCGTCTATGTTGTCCTGCTATCTCGCGTTGGGTAGAATTCTGTTACTTCAACCTAGCTAGATTGTATTACGGGGAGCACACCTTATGGTCATGCCAAGGGGGTGCATCAGGGTGATCCCCTTGGCTCATTGCTTTTTGCCTTAATGTTACATCCCTTAATTTGTAAGATTTGAGACTCTTTTACCCTTTCTCTGCAGGGTTGGTATTTAGATGATGGTACTATCGTTGGAGATACTTTGATTGTAGGGAAGGTTTTAGAGTTAATTATAGAGGATGGCCCCCGGTATGGCTTGCATCTAAATGTTGATAAAATTGAAGTTTTTTGACCAAAGAAAGATACTCAAAACATGCTTACAGGTGTTTTCTCATCTAATATTGCTAGGCCCTCGCATGGTGTTAAATTACTTGGTTGTCTCGCTAGTGTGGACTTTGACTTTTGTAGTTAGCTTGTGATGAAGCGAGTGGCCAAAACCATTATGCAAATGGATGTAGTGGCTAAGATTAATGATCCTCAATTTGAGTTGTTGCTTCTTCGTTCTGGTATGGGTATTTCCAAGCTATACTTTTCTATGCATACATGCTCGCCCCGTGTCTTTCAGTCCACAACGTTCATTTGAAGTGGCTCTTCTATCTTCTTTGGAGCGTATTATCACTACTTCGGGATTAGGGTTCGGAAACTAGAAATGGAGGCTTGCCATCTTACCCTTTGCATTTGGGGGGCTTGGTGTCTATTCTGCTTGTGATCTTTTGAATTATGCCTTCTTTGCTTTATGATTATAGTCTACTGGACTGCAGAGTAAGATTTTTCGGCATATGGGTATTGTAGCTTCTGTGCCTAATTTTAATGATGCCTTGTGTGTGTTTAATACGTCTATAGAGAGTAAATTTTTGAGTAATCCAAGTTAGACCGCTGCCCCCAAACTCATGAAGAAAATGGCAGATTTATATTTCACATGGGTCACCAAAAATGCAAAATCCACATTTTCCTTATCTCCTCGACAGATGGCCTTGTGGAAATCTCAAAGGGAGGATCACACTTCTAATTGGCTTAGGACGGTTCCTATTTCTAGGTTGGGACAAACTATTAACAGTATGACTTACCGTTGTGGCTTGTGCTATCGGTTAGGTATCCTCTTATTTCCTGTTTCGAAACCTTGTTCAGCTTGTTCAAGGGTTTTTACTAAGAATATTTATGGAGACCATGTTATATCGGGTGCTAGGATTATTTGTATTAAACATCGTCATAATGTTGTGCGCGATACCCTTGTAGACATATGTTATCATTCTGGGATTTCAGCTGGTAAGTAAGTTGATATCAGGTTGGATAGGGGGCGTGGCAAACTAATAACGCCCTAATTATACATGTTTTCGGTGGCGTTATTTATTCATATTTTATCATTTCTCGTAAACTTTCGATACTTCAT